>JBDJHY010141803.1:0-23070 GCA_039654485.1 Withania somnifera | reverse complement strand
TCGAAGAGCTATGGGTTATGAGGTGTATCTATCGAGATTCAGTGAGTTGTGTATCTGTGTGACGTCCTTGCAGATGGTTCTTTTCTTTTGATAGTGTATTGGGGGCCATATCCTTGGATTACCCAGATGGGTTTCGTGGGATTTGATGTTTCATGTTTCACACCCTAGCTTATACGTTCATGGATAGAATCAAAGGTATAGTATCCCAGCATTTGCTAATCCATCCTTTGGGTTTTCTAGTGTGTAGTTGTGGTTTCTGTCAGTTCCATTAGTGGGTTAATGGTACTTAATTGTAGAGCCTTGGTTTCCTTTTTTTGATTATGTTTAGATAAAGTAGTAGTAGCGTAGTCTGTACAGATAGTACCAGAGTCTACAAGCAACTGGGTTGTCTTCCATATCCAGGGTTTTATTATAATGCATGGTGGTCAGTTGTTGCTGAGCTATGTATAAGGAGTTCTTCTATCACAAGTCTCGGACAAGTGTATTTTGGATGAAAGTTCCTTTAAAGTGATTGGTATTATATCGTATACCTCTATTATAGCTCATTGTCTTATTGATGTTCCATGGCGTTATTGGTTTATTTTTCTAGATTACAAGGATCGGTCATGTGTTAAGGGATGCTTGTTGGGAGATTGCAGCTTCCGATCAATGCAGGGCTATGTTGGGATAGGAGCTGTTGGCTATCAGTGACTTGGGTTAGTTTTAGATTGTTTCAATATGTGTTGGATGTATTAATCATCAGTGTGGGTTGACAAAACTTCTTTCAGTTAGGTTATCTTGCCTTGGCAAAAGTGAATAGTTCGGTATGAGGTGTTTTGGGATTTTAGTTGTTGCGGGAATAGACAGGTTCATATTGGAAGTTATCCTTTACTAGTTGGGATAGGATTGATCATCCTCTAAGTTGGGATAACTTCATCATTTCCTAAATATAGATTTTTGTGAGGTTTTTTTAGGCTCATCATGGTTGTACTCTAGGGTACTCATTTGTATCTCATATGCTAGTCAACGCATGTAAAGCTTAAGGGTGTCCTTGTGCATATTGGAAATTAGTCATGTGATTTTCTTTAGTGAGGTTTCAACAAAATTCATACAATACTTAGGCGATGAAAAGTTAGAACTGATATAGTATCCTTTGTGGTAAAAGCGATTTGTTGAGGATTTGATATTGTTTTGCATTGGTAAAAGTGATCTTCAGTTGGTTTTAACTAGGTTTTTCAGGAAGGTAATTTTTTTTTATTCTTCATTAACCTACATGAGTGATTGTTCAACCTATATGTTAGAACAGAGTTGTGCAACGATTATTGGATTATTGGACTTTATGTGAGACCACTACCTTTGGTGCTTATCTTTGTGGTGTGCGAATAAGGTACGATAGTAGTTTGATAGGGTTCTATAGTGTGATAAGGGCTTGTAGTTGAATTTCAAAGTGTTAGGGTTATTACAGGACTTTTAGTAGGTGGATGGCTTGTCAGAGAGTAAATCTTTTCGGGATTGTCATCGTCAGGTTAGTTAGATAAGTTTACCTCTCTCAAATTTCATCCTTCTACTGTTTTGATTATGCGGTCGAAGTTATTTTCTATAAATGGTCTGGTAGTGTATGGTTTTGGTTGTCTTGATACCGAGTCATTATCCCAGCTTACTTAGTGACCAAAATACTGGTGTCCGGTTTTATGGAGAATATTTTAAGTATCGTGGAAGTAGTCTAAAGCTACCCCATTTTTGGTAGACTAATAAATGTACCTAGGTATTCAGATTATACATCTCGAATATGATTCAGGGAGCATCATGGATATTCCACATTTGGGGTTGATGCGGTGCGACTAGACCGTGAACATTGGGGTTGCTAAGGAGTTTAGAGTTTAGTTTGGATTTGATAACTTTTAGATAGGTTCCATTCATCATCCTTTGTTAGGGTGCTCTTTTAGTTTATTCTATGACTAGCTTGCAGTGTTTTACAAGGCAATGATTCTACTTCAAATTCAACCTATTCTAAGAAAGCTTGTAATACTTCAAAGGTGGTAGGCTAGGAGAATTTGGCCTTTGATTTGTTTGTGGTTAAATTGTTAGAATATTCTTTCGGAGTCTGAAGTTTCCATAGATGTCTGTGTGGGTTTTGCAGGGTTGGTATCACTAGTAGGTGTCTCTTCTTCTTCTTCCCTCTCTATTATGACTTTTAGAGATAAGAGTCCATTTTAGTAGTGGATGCAGAAATGACCCTTATAGTTCTTCCTGTGCATTATATGTTTTCTTACACTTTAGAGAATTCTAATATCTGCCCCAGGTTATTTATGACCTGTTGGGACCAGTAGTTTGGATACATGGTGGTTTGGTTGAGACTTATCTCTATTTGCCTGTTTTAAAGCCTATACATAGGCACTCATTGACTTTAGTCAACATTCCCTCAAAATGATATTGGAATTGAATTCCAACAGTTTTGTTAGATCAATAACATTGATTTTTGTATAGAAGGACCCTTGGTCCAAGTCTAGGAGCTTTCGATGTGAGTTTATATCATTTTAGAAGATAATAGTTAGTCGATAGTTGAATATTCAACTTTTGGAAAAATTCATTAATCAGAGCATCAGATCAGAAATTCAACTATGCCATTAGCTCCAAAATACATCCTTTGGATTAGACAGAGTGTTGATATGCTTCCCGAGGTATCTGATGCGACTTTGAGTGATTTTGTGGATTTTCGGTAACTTAAATCTAAGTTTTGAATTGGTCAACATTTCTCTTAAACGACCTCATATCCGAATTTCGATTGTGCCATTGAGTCCAAAATATTGTTTTGGGGGTGTTGGAATATCTCATTTGGGTAACTCAGACTCACAACAATTTTTGAGTCGTGTTCAGAGACATTTTAGGTTAGCTGAACTTGCTATCTAAACGACAATCTGATGTAACCATTTTACTCTTTATGATAATGAAGGGTGTCTTGCAATCATGATGGATCTGAATTTTTGTTGTCTATGATTGAAGAACCCTTCACGCGATTGCTAACCTATGACCTCCTTACTCTTCGCGATTGCGGCCTGACCTTCATGATTGCAGCTTGACCAATGTGAAGAACAAAAAAGTTCTAGCCTCACGATCGTAGCACTATGCTTCGCAATTTCGAAGGAAAATTTCCTAATAGTATATATTTCCCAACCTCTTGAAATAAACATTATTTACACAAAATTCTCTCTTTTTTCTCTCTCTATACCTAATGAAACCTTGGGAAATCATAGTAAATTTATAGAGGACCTAGTTCTTGGAGCATAGCCCGTGTTTTCCTTCTTTATAGGTTAATTTTCTTCCCTGAATTCTCCAAAAAATGGTGAATTTCCACCATTTTAGTTCCATGATCAAAGCTTTACAATCCATGTAAATGCTCCCATTTTTAGCTAATACCGGGTTATAGTTGCTTCTTTAAGCTAGTTTTACTCGTTAGTCGAATTTCTCGTCTTCTTTCGGTATGTAATTCTCTCGCTAACTAATGCAATGTTTTGTAAAGTTTATTTTTTCTTTCATTTCTTCTTTGGGTATTTTTTTATCCCTTCCCTTACTCGGATAAGTCTTATTTTACAAGCACGAGTTCCTGGTAATGCTAGGAACTCCGTGGTGAAGTTTATTTTTGGTTCCGGCTGGCGGGTCCCATGAGCCTATTTTAGGCTCGATTTCTAGCCCATTTTGGAATTTATGATATGTTATATCATTGTAACCATGTTAATGCTTGGACTCCCATTTTTCTAGTTTTATGACTATTCTGGGTCATTTTACGTCAGATAAGGTGGTCTCATGGACTACAAGTATTTTGTATTACAATAGGTAGTCTCCCTAGACCTGCACTTGGGGTATGATTGATATAATTATCATGAATAATATCCTTGGGTTAGGCTTACTAGGTGGTTATTGCAACCCTTGACCACTTGTTCTCCTTTGTTTCATCTCTTCCATCTGACGATGTTCAATGTAAAACAACACTTATGACCTAGTATTGCCCTTGTGAAGGACATAGGGTGATTCTAGAAGTAGTAGAACACTTATGCGTGGTTTAGATTTTGTGTTTTCCGTCAGGTTTGGGCTAGTGTAGTATGCTGCTAGCTGTAGTTTTTGCCTGTGTAGGGATGTAGGACTACTTTATTATTGTTTTTTACTATTTATTCATGTAACGCGTCCTCGGATAGGATTAGCACTAGACTTATGGCATTGTGAGGGATAAAGTTCCTATATTACGGCTTCCTATTCTATCATGGACTTCAGGGACCTTTTTCTAATATAATTTGCTAATCTGGACTAAATTTGGTTAAAATAGGATTTACTAATAATACATAATGGATTTGGACTGGGTATTAGTCCCTGACGATGGTCGGGCACCCTATTACTCTTTTTATACTGGATTAGCCCAGGCTTTACAGCCTGGCACTAGGAGCTATCACTTGGTACTACTTCTGGCACTTGAGTTTCATTTCGAGAATTGAGTAAAACTATTTTCTAACTATATCACATTTATTGATACCCTATGTTATTGAAACCCCAAGACACCATGATACTATGATATTGGGGCTGAGATATCGATCCCTTGTCGACTTGAGATATAATTTTGGATTCCTCAGGCACTGAGATTCCACTGATACTATACACATTATTTGAGGGTATAAGGTTTTAGTACCCAATAGGACCTGCCATTTTAGTTTGTAGCCGATCGTGGGGTTCTTGTTGATGACTCCCTTGTGTCCTGCCTCTGATACCATGAAAAAAGAGGTACATACACCTATATTGTGATCTACCCTTGCATCATGTGTTTTTTATTTTCCTACACTTTCTTTTATATGTACCCTCTAGTAGTATGGGAAGTCGGCGGGTAAGCGCTCCTTGTGTTTACCCTTCCTGGTGAATGGGGGTAGTGGAGGGTTTACTGTCAGACGTTATCCCTTACAATTGTAGTTGTTAGCTATAGATTTAGCGATAGTTGTTACTTTATGCTTATCATCCACTAATGGGCTATCCGTGCTTATGTGTATTTATTATATCTTCCCCTTTCCTTATCATCATTGAGGTTACTGGTACACCATTTGTCCACTTCCTATCTTCTTGCTATTAGTTTGTCTTGTCTCTGTTTTTTCACTAATGTATAGTTGTAAGGATCCCAAGTATGTCTTCTTTCTCACCTAAGCTCCTTCCTTATTGACTTATGTAACTGCGTTTACTAGGTATTTGTATTTCTTGCTCCTATTTATAGAGCTAGCTTCCTTGGTGTTGTTTGTATGCTTTTGTGACTTACTTTCTTTGCCCTCCTACTATATACCGTTATTATTCCATTTATGCATATAGTAGGGTGTTTGGAGCCTACTGGGTACTTGTTGCTTCGACAACTAGTACTCATCTACACTTTTCTATTTTCCTAAATGTAGATAAAAGTGTGAGTTATTGCTGATGACGTTGTCGATCATGATAGATGGATTACTTCAGAGGAACAGGGTGAGCTCCTGCCGTCCAGAGTTATCTGTATCTCTTCTGTCTATCTTTTTCTCTCTTGTATTCCTGAGACATACATATCTTTTGTACTTTTGTATAGTTGTAATTTTTCCCTAGTAGTAGCTCATGTACATACTAATGCCAGGTGTTGGGAGGATTTTATTGATTATGTGATAAAATATTGGCTTTATTATTCTATCTTACTATTGTTATTGTCGCTTTAGTTTACTTGTTTGTATCTTACTTATGTCATAGTCCATCATTTACGACTCTGGGCTACAGGGTGGTTCTCCTACTAATGGGTGTATAGGTTCCATCATGATCCGAGAAATCGAGTTTTGGCTCTGAGTGGTTTGTAATTGACTCTAGAACATACATGGTGGGATAATTTGGAATGTCCGTGAGTCTCAGACATCAATTTGGTTGTTTATGCTTGCAGTAGTGATCCCAAGCTTGTGCAGGGCCTGCAGGACATTCCGTGAGCCTTGATTGTGATTATGCTCATATTATTCATGCATGTCATCATCAGGTTACTAGATTTTATGCATTGTTTTGCACTATTTGTGCCACGAGCCCAGTATTGATGATTTTGAAACCTTACATGGCCTTGTTGAGCCCATTTTCTGATATTGATTGGTCTTAAGAGCCATTTTCATATATCGATAACTTGCATTAATTTGTTATTTTGATTATGAAAGACGAGCATAGATATTATGATATGATAACAAAGATTTTGATATCACTAACTATTTCTGACATAAATTTATTTTAAGCGGACTATTTACTAAAAAGGGTGTTTTCTAAATTTTTCTATGACCCAATTGTCGATTGGGCACCAGACTATTTATACTTGTTGAGATTGATATTGTATTACTCTATGGTTGGGGACTCCCATGAATCCATTGAGATTGAGATTGTATTAATCTGAACTTAGGGGCTCTCATGCATCTGTTGATATTGAGATTGTATTACTCTGGACTTGGGGACTGCCATGCATCTATTGAGATTGAGATGTATTGATATCATGAGACCAGTTATGAGATTGTATGCGATGTCTCCCTCCATAGGACTGCCGCCCAATGCTAGTATGCATATGATTTGGGGAGGGCATATCATATGATATATGCGGGAGGTCTTCCCATGGGTCCTTCCTTCTAGAATCGGAGGAGGATTATATGTATTTATACTTCATCTGCACCATCATCATTTGTATTCATGTTTGTATTACTTTTCACAATTGTTTTCTTTTTTGTACCTTTTGGTAGAATGGGATGTCAGTGACTGAGCATTACTTGTTTGTACCTTGTGGAAGGATAGGGTGCTAGCGGTTTATATTTTCTCATTTGATTTTTTACTTGTATTGATTAGTTATACTTCTATTATATTGCTCATGAACTTGATTAGTAATTATGTAAATTTCTACTTGGTTATGCCACCTCTATTTTACTTTTATTGAGGTTATCGGTATACTGGTCGTATTCGTTCCTTATCATTTGATTATCTGTTGTGAGGACCCAAGTATTCTTTTATTATTTTATCTGGGATCTTTTACTATTGTGATTAGCTAGCTCCATCATTTGTTCCTTGTTATCTCCACAAATCTATAGCTAGCATTACTTAACTATACTTGCCCCTCTTGATTTCATTGAATTGTTTCATTCTTTATGCTCTTTTACAGCTTTTACTTCTTATATAAATCCGATCTGCCTAGCCTACCTAGTATTAGTTTTTTTTTTGTACTCATACTACACTTTTTCATCTTTTGGGTGTAGTCTCGAGTACAAGTAATCAATATTGATTCTTGATTGTGCTGATTATCCTAATATGAGGTAGATGGTGGCTTCTGGCATTTGGAGCTTGCATTTGCCCCTCTCTCTATCTTATTATTTCTATCATTTGGACTGATGTAAATAGATATTATGTACTCACTTCAGACTTTGTATCTATTTATCTTAGAGGCTCATGTATTGTTTTACCAAGTTATATGGATTTCTTAAGATTTCTGCATGGTTTACCTTTACTTATTCTATTCTCTGTCACTTTTATTTAATACTTTAGCTTTCTACACTTATTAGGTGGCTCTTCTATAGTGGGATGTAAATGACCTCTTGACCTGAGAAATCGAGTCATGACAGATACTTTATAATAAGAGACTTATTTATGAGATGATTCTTGTACCTTTTCTTACTTATTTAGAATTCTTCTTACTAGTCCATTTCTTGACAGCGTCAAATGTATCCTTTTTATCGCAGGTGGACCTGTATGTTGGGATTTATTGGAACGCTAAAGGATGGAACAAACTATTTATTCTATTTGTTTATATATTTGTAATTCAGATAATCATGTATTGGTTATGAGTTACAATATTGATGGTGGTCTTGCTATTTTAGAAACTATCTTACAAATCTATTTGTCGTCAGTGTCATATGTACCCTTCTTATGGCGAATGTACTTATCTTCTAGGGACAGAGATGGATGTAGACTTGAGTAGAGTTCTTTTTTACCTTGGCCCATTACCTTAATAATCCTTTCCGCTGGTCCATTATTGGATTGCATTGAATGTAATCTTCCTTTCATGGTTGGGCTCGTGTATTAGGGATTGAGATAAGTGATTATGGACTCTTTTGTGAATCTTTTGAATGACTAGTAGGAAATTCCCAAAAATTTGTTAGTTGACTAGACTAGGAAGTCTACACCTTGGGGCAGGACGAGGGGCGATTTTGATACTTGCAATTTGTTTTTATTCTAGACATGTAATTGATGTTGTATTTAACTATTGAGATACCTTATGATGTATACATGTATCTTATTGTGATGATAGTCAATGGAACTTTGTTTTGATATTTCATTAGCTAATTCTAGCTCATTTATGTTGGTTTCTGATAAGTTGTTAAATTTATTATAGTTATCCCCTACGCCCTGTATTTATCTTTATAAATTATTGTATTATGATATTTTCTATAGGCAGTGTCATAGGAGGATTACAATTGGGTTGTCAGGGTAATAGTTCTTTTCACTCTTTTGTTTCAGATTCATCTGGGGATACTTTCTTAGTACCCATTGTTCTATGTTGGTACTTACTCCTTTGATTTTCTACACTTGTGAAGGTTCTGAGCCCGAAGCAGCTTTATTTGTCTCATCCTAGATCATATTCTATGGATGACTTTTGAGGGATTAAGAGGTAGAATCTTGTAGTTCAGCAATCCCTATAGAGTTTCCCAATCTATGTAATTATATTTGTTTTATTTAGGAATAAAACATTAGATACCTTTTGATGTATCAGACTTTAATTTATCTTATTAGTGGATTGTACACCGTTACTCTAGATTTTGGGAGGTTTATTTGTTGCATTTTTTATATCATCTTTCTTCTCGCTAACTCATTATTTTCTATATTTACCCTTTTAGCTGTTTTTTGGTTTACTTTTTTCGTATGGGTTAGAACAAGTGCAATTATGACCATATTTTGGGTCGTAACAAGTTTGTATAGAGAACTAGGTTTGTAGGGCTCACATGTGTTCAGGATAAAGGTTATTAAATGTCATAGATCAGATCCATGACATCCGTCGTTTATATTTGATAGACTATAGAAGTTTTAGGAAATATTTTCCTTTACTCTTTTGTTCATATATTTCATTATTTTTTCGATTGGATTTGAGAGGTGGTTTGTTTTATTCCCGATGATGAGGATTGTAGTTGTAGACAAGGATTAGGTCATCCCTGCTCTTGTTAGTGAGAAACGGGCTAGATTTAGGGGCGGGTGTGAGCCTGTTAGTAAAATAGAGGTAGGCTAGAGCATTCTCCCCCAAACGTGAGATGAGTCATGATAAAGGTGAGTGGATCTATTGAATTTTGCAAGGGTTTACCTACTATTCTTGTTTAGCTATTTATAGAGTAGACCATCAAGGGATTCCCTTGTAGAAAGTTGTTGATGCCATTAGATGGGAGTTCGGAGATCATGAAGTCATGAGGCCCCATATTTTAAGTTATTTTTCTATTGCTTCTTTCATAGGAAATAATTCTTTCTTGAGGGGTCCCTCCCCACCCCCACCTGTGTACCTAATTTTAAGTAGTTATGCATAACTGTGAGGGTTGTCTTGTCAGTTGAAAGCCTTTCATCTCAGGTTTGACTTCTTAGAGCTTTCAGTAAAGGTCGTCAGTTCCCAGTGGTTATTCGAGTTTTCCTTGTTTTTGTTATCATCCTAGGGTCTCAAGATCTTATTACTCTTGTTGTATTTATATCATGTTAAGAGATTTTTCTCTATTTTGGGTCATTGAACCTAGCCTAGTTCTCAGTATCCAACACCAATACCTCAAATTAAAGGTTAGGACGAGGAAGAGTTTTGTAATAGAGGTTGGATTTCAGAAGTGGATAATAGTGGGGAAATAGTTCCAGTGGGTGGTGATAGAGGAGTTTCTCATTCTTATGGAGATAGAGGTTAGTGCTATAAGTTTGTCGGTGGTGAAAAAGGTAGAGTCCCTAGATAAAGTCTTCATAGGTATCATTCTAGTATGCTATTAACCTATTTCTATATTATTATCCCTAAATCTACATATTTATATGTTTCTACCTATTTTTCTGGTAGGTTTGATGCGATGAGTTATTCTCTACCTATGGCTATCTATGATTCTTCACCCGTAGAAGATTCTTTGATGGTGGATTGGGTGTACCAATCTTGTGTTGTTTCTATGGTAGGCTAGGATACTTGGGTAGACCAGATTATTCTTGATATATTAGATTTTGATGTTATTATGGGTATGTATCAGATTTCTCCTCACCATAAAGTCTTGGATTCTTATGCCAAGACAGTTACTCTGGGTATGCTTGGAATCCGAAGATAGAGTGTAAGGGTTCTTGGGGTTCCTATCCTAGTAGAGTGATTTCCTTCCTTCGTACTGAAAGATAGATTGAGAGAGGGTGCCTCTCCTATTTAGCATTTATTTGTGATACTAGTTTTGATACCCTCCTTTAGCTTTTGTTTCGGTCTTCTATGAGTTTCCAAATGTCTTCCCTAAATATCTTCCAGGTGTTCCTCCTGATCGGAACATCAATTTTGGTATTGATTTGGAACAGAACACTAACCCTATTTCCATCCATCATATCATATGGCTCCAAATTATAAAAAGAATTCAAAGAACTGTTACGAGATTCGCTTGACTTGGGTTTTATTAGACCGAGTATCCATCATGGGTGATCCTATTTTGTTTTTGAAGAAAATGGATGGGTCTATGAGGATGTGCATTCACTATAGCATTGACTTTATTTTATTTTATTTTATTTTACATTCTTTCAAAGAAGGCCTTTTTGCACACGTACCATTCATTGGTCACATTTTTACACTTGACCATCCTTTTGCGTCATGTTTAACAATTCAATCACAATCTATGCTATAGTGATTAAGGAAGCAAGATGTAAAAATTAGAGACTCAACAAAAGAATTAAGACAAAAATACATCTAACAAATGAAAGCCTACAGACTCAAAGGGGCTAACTAGTGATAACAATATTTTAAAAGGCTAAATTTTACAAGACATATCAAAGAAAGTCAATTATAATCTTCTAAAAGAGTAACACTTTTTATTTCAATTCAATAACATGTACGGCAAGTTGTAGACTAAGATGCAAAAAAATAAAACATACAAAAACATTACAACTCTCATGTCACAAGTATCAATTAATATGGAACAATTCCACTTCTAAGATAGAAAGGGTTATAGTGAATTATAAAATAAGAATAATCTATATACGTAGTCACTATCAGGAATCTAGGTGTTAAAAGGTTTGGTATTTTATTTACACTTAAGCATTCACAGAAAAATACTATTCAAGATTAGGCATAAATGATTTATATCAAACAATTCCATGGAACTCTATTCTTTTCTCTCTAAAAAATTTTAAAAAAAATAATCCTAAAAAAAATTAAAATCCAAAGAAACATAGTAGTAAAATTTTCCATAAAACTAAAAATAAAATTCGAATGATTATAATTTCCTCAAGATGGTTGTCATTCATCCATCATTAAGAAACGTCTCTATGTATGATTAAAAAACTAATAACTAAAGCTACTACTAACAAAATAAAAATTACGAAAAAAATACAGAATTACCTAGTTAAAAAAATATTCCTTGAAAAAGAACCGATATACAAAGAAAAACCAAGTGGGACTATTATCTAACCAAAAAAGTAGAAAAAAAACATTCAAGAAATTCCTCCGCCCCACATTTAAAATTGTGCAATGTCCTCAATGCACAAAAAAGGGTAAAAGAAACTCCCTGGTAGGTCAAAGGCAGAAGAATTAGTAACTCATGGGGTACTTAGACTTCTCCCATTTGTTGTTCTGCATGTGGGTATCTCACACATAGTTTCAAATTAGCAGCTTGCTTTTGCAGTCTTCCAAAGGCTTTGCATCCATGTTAAAAAACCTATAAAAATAAAATAAAATAAATTGTAAAAAATAAAAAATAAAATAATAAAATTGGGTTGCCTCCTAATAAGATCCTTACTTAACATTGTGATACGACATCGTCGACTTTTTTTGCCAACTCGAATTTCTGAATTTTATCCCTAATTTCTTTTCTAATTTTCTATTATGCTCACGACGGTAGTAAAAAATAAAGGAACCAATCAATAGATATTGTTTCTTGTCCTTATTTGACCTTAAGTGGGGATAATTATTTTTCTCTTCATGGCAAAGCAAACTTCAAAACAAGAACATCTTGTTCTACACCACCAACATTTTCCAATGGCTCGACATTTTCAATTTCTTCATCATCCACCAAGCTCTATGTTGAAAAGTAAATCGAATTTGGTCAAAGATGTGTTAATTTTGAAGTTTCTTTTTACTAAAAAAAATCAACTCACCTCCAAATGACCAGAGTTTGCAAGCATGATATGTTGAAATGTTTTTTTTTTCCACCCTAGTATCATTTCTTCAATTTTGGCATCTTGAAGTATTTTCAATTTGATGGTTCGAAAATCTCCATTACCTCTTCAAAACTAATGTTGCGCACTGTAACAAACCAATCATAAAAAAGAAAACAATACATGCATTCACAACGTTCAAGAAATACCTATATACAATAACCTACTTTATCAATTTTCATAGTTCCCACAACTTTATTTGTGGTGTTTCTCAAATCATTCTTGAAAAAAAAATAAAGATTCAAAGAAGAAATCATAATAAATATGCTTCTATTGAGTAAATTAATGATAAGTAAAAAAAGAAAAGAAAAAATACACAATTTTTTAGCCTCTCAAAATTTAATGTTTGATATTTTAAAAACTTAGTGTTTAAATATTCTAAAAATTCAATATTATGAAAAAAATTTCTTATGGGATATTTATAATTGTAGAAAAAATCCCCAAATAAAGTAATTGAGTAAAAAATGGTCTAAAAAATAAATCTAAAGGAAAGCTTGATGCGCATGACTGCGCCTTGAGTTTCTGCCATGTTATAATGAGTTTCGCAAGCAATTTGCAATTCAATTGTAACGTTGTTAAATGTCACTTTTTAATATTTTATTTAATTAATTTCACTAAGCTTCTTGCTTCATTTTCTTCTAATACTCTTCTCATTTTTAATTTGTTTTTGCTCTAAATTTCTCAATCTTCATACCATATACTCCTACAAAAATAATACACAATATAAAAATAATTCATAAAATAAAAACTCAAAAAGAAAAATAAAAATACTAAATATGATGTACATTGTGATTCTCTTGATTGAATTTCAACTGTTGGTAAGGTGGTCATACTACCTTCACCTAAACTAGAACTTAATTTAGTAGCTCTTTCCAAAAGGCGTGAATGCAAATAAATTATCTCCTGGTTACGCTTCATGTTCGGGTGCTCTTCTAATAAAAGAGACATTTAACGATAAGCTTGTGCTTATTTTGAGAGATCATAATAAATGATTAAAGTGTGTCATTCATGTTACATAAAATTTTCAGCTAGAGATGCTCCTGCATATGGAGAAAGTTATTGTAATGTAGCAGGGGAATCCACCATTTAGGCTATCAAAATAGTGTATTCATAGGTATTTTTGGCCTCAAATCAATTGTAACCACAGATTTGTTTAGTCCTTCCATTGTATCCCCACCACTATATTGACTCAAAATATATTGTGTTTTATTAGTCGGACGAGTTTGACATCAGATCCAGTGTTTAATATTCCTAAAGAGGGTTTCACCATATTTTTTTTTGGCTTCTAGAGTTATTTTGGGGGATGTTTTGATGCAGAAGGGTAACGTGATAGCCTATTCGTCTACATAGTCGAAGACCCATAAGAAAACATACCCTATCCATAACATAAAATTGGTTGTTGTTGTGTTTGTTTAAAAGTTATAGTGTTAGTACTTTATGGGGTACATTTTAAGGCGTTCACAAATCATAGGATCCTTCAGTATATCTTCAGTCACAGAGATCTAAACTTGAGGCAGTGATGGTGGATAGAGTTTCTAAAGGATTATTACATTACTATTCTATATTATCTGGGTAAAACTAATGTGGTAACTAATGAGTAGAAAATAAACTAGAATGGGTAGTCTTGCTTCGATCGGGTTAAAGATGCAACCTTTAGCTAGAGATATCAATATTTCGACTAACAGCTTGGTTCTCTTGCAGATTTTAGATAGTGGTGTAATTCATTCTTTTAGGCTCATTCTTCCTTGATGAATCTTATTTAGAGAATAATAATTTGAATATAAAAATTTGTGCATTATTAAAGATAAAGTGTTGTGGAGAGATGCAAAGGAGTAAACTTGATCCCAATGGTGTTTTCAGGAATGGTAGCAGAATTGGCATACCTAAAGTGGGTAACTTGACTCTTCTAATTATAAGAGACATACATTTTTCAAGATATTTCATCCATCAAGGGGCATAAAACATGTATTATAATTTGAGTCAAAACTATTAGTGGTATGTCATGAAAAAGTACATAACGGATTTTGTGGATCAACTTCAAAATTTCCAAATAGTGAAGTTTAAGCATCAATGCATGATGCTATTTCTCATCGAATACCTATTCCTAATTGGAAGTAGGAGCGTATCGCCATGTATTTTACATTGGATTTACCAACCACAGTGGGTGGTTTTGACTCCATTTGGGTGATTATGTGTCATTTAACTAAGTCTTCCCCTTTCATTCTTGTCAAAGTAGATTATATTGCTGAGAAGTCGGTTGAGATCTACGTTAGCCAGATTGTTCTGTTGTTTGGTGTTCCAAGTTCTATCATTTCTGATTGAGGGTAATTGTTTACATCACACTTTTGGTGGTCTTTATATTGGTTTGGATACTCCATTAGATATGAGTACATCCTTTTACCCTCAGATTGATGTCCAGTCTGAATGAACGATTTAGATATTAGAGGATATTCTATAAGATTATGTTATTTACTTTGGAGGCCGTTGAGATAATCATTTACCATTGGAAGAGTTTTTATAATAAAAATTATCACTATAGAATTTAGATGGTGTCTTTTGAGGATTTATATAGTAGGAGATGTCGATCTCCGAATAGTTGGTTTGATGTTTTTGAGGTGAGTTCTGTGGACATAGATTTACTTTGTGATACCATAGAGAAGTGTTGAGTCATTTTGACTCAATTCTAATAGCCCAGAGTGGACAAAAATGTTATACTAATAGGTGGGTTCGAGACTTAGAGTTCGTGGAGGATGGTTGTATTTTTCTTAAAGTGCCATCTATAAAGTGTGTGATAGGGAGGTGGCTTCTGATTTATCTTTTCCACCTATTTTATTAGCAGGACATCTAGTGTTTAATGTTTTGAAACTTTAAAAGTACATTACTGACGATTTTAATATGATTCATATTGAGTTTGTGACTTTTGATCTAGACTTGTCTTATAAGGAGAAGCTTGTGGCTATATTATACAGGAGGGTTAGAGAGTTGAGGAATAAGAAAACTTCTTCAATAAAGGTTCAGTGGAAGCATCCTTTAGTTTCATAGGCTATGTTGGAGACTGAGTCTTATATACATCCCAAGAATCCATAGATTTTTAAGGCTTTAGATACTTTCTATTTCTTTATATTTGAGGAGAACATGATTTTAGTGGTGGAAGATGTAATGAGTTGAAACGTTTTTTTATCATAAAATTACTAGTTTTCTCTTTCCGATAGTTTTCCTAAGTTATATTTTCTTAGTTTATGGGATTTATTTTGAAACCAGAGCTAAGAGTTGCAAGATTCTAGAAATTTTCAATTTAAAAGCCTTTTTGTTAAAATGGTTGACATTAGTCAACATATGGAGTTTTGAGTATCAAAATAGAATTTTGTTAGTTCCATCTGCTCCTAAATGTGTAATTTGATATAGAAAGTCCTTCATTTAGAGTTTTAGGATTTTTGTGTTGGATTTAGCTCATTTGATGAGATAGAGTTGAGTTTTAAGGCCAAAAATTAACTTTAGTCTACATTTGATGATCGAGAGATCATATTAAAATTTTGTTGAACTCGTTGGATTTGGGAGGTCATGTTTAGTCTATAAGAATATTTGTATAATGTTTTATAGGTTTAGGGTGTATATTGATAATTTAGAGTAAAGTTTTTATTTTATCAAACATGGTAGATATCAAGCCAAGGATACCTAGGATTCTTATTTTGATGATTTTATTGGGTGAAAAATATCATTACCCTAAAATACATATATGGTTTGTATTCATGGGGTTCCGAACGAATTCCGAAAGGTTGTTAGAAAATAGGGCCTCAAAGGGCATTTTTCTTTTATATGGTCGTATGGTGCCATACAAAATGTATGGTTAGCAGTACGATATTTTTTTAGACAACCTCTATGAGCTTTTGTAAGAAAATTTTCTAGAAATTAATGAGGGATAATCTAGTTATTTTACGCATTCCTATGCCCGTATGTGATTCTTGCAAGTTATTTTATACAATTTTCAAGTTCCAAAACCTTGTTTAAACATCTTGAGAGAGATTTTACTCTTTTGGAAGATATTGTGATAAAAGTTTTCAAAAATATTGAAGTCCTTGGTAAGATTTTCATCCGAATACTTATCACTTATGGGTTTATAAGCATGGTTTCATCCTTAATTCTAATGTTTCTAGGATTTTACTTTGGGTTTTTAAAACCCTATCCTCTTTTGGATAAATTAATACTATGACTATCAAATTTAACTCTTTGAATAACACTTTATTTGATATCCCCGAAGTATTGGTGCCTTGAATTTTATGAAAATTTATAATATTTTGATATGAGTTTTTGGACTTGACTTTTTCGATGAATTTTGAACCCGATTTAAACTATTTCAATATATGTACTATGATTATTGAATTTATTTTGGAAATTCGTGATTTATTAAATTAGTTGAACTGGAAAAATTTGCACAACAAGGCGCCCGCTTGAGTTGATTGCTTCTTTTTAAGGAAAGCAGAGGTTTAAACTCTCTTACAAAGCATCTTAGGCTATTATGTATTAGTTTCTTGTAAATTGGAGTAATAAGGACTATTTGGGGTGTCCATGTAGGTAAAGTGATGAGTATTCATCTGGATACTACAGTCATGCATGTGGGATTAAAATAAAAAAATAACAATAATGCTAATGATTTGATTTATTTATCTTCTATTGAGTTGATTTATTGCACAATAGTTGTAATACCCGGATGGGTATTTTGTAATACCCGGATGGGTATTTAGGCACTTGATTTACATTGGTTAATGATTGTACCCATGTGTGTATTTTATTTTCATAAGTTGGTATCATATTTTATGAATTGCCTATGGAGATATTATTTGTTCTTGATTAATTTTTTACTTGATATTATTTCAATGAGCGTCTTTGGTTGACTTGATGTGATGTTTTATTCAATAGCTTTGCCGTATGAGGACCTTGTTGATTTACTTACTATAGTTTTTTCCTTATTAATTTTATACCCTTGAGTGACTATAGTTGGATTGATATGATTCTTATTGGTGCTAAGCCCATAAGTGGCTTTCTTGGTTTGGTAAGTGCAATTATTACATACTTAAAATAGGGCATGGAAAACCAAGGGCCAATTTGCAAATTTCGGCATTTTCATGATATAAAGTTAAAAAGAAAGACAAAGATTAATATTATGTGAAAGAAAAGTTGGCAAAGTGTGTTTTCCGTTATTGTCCTGATATTGATTTATAAGTGAAAGGCTAGTGGCAGATGTGCAATTCCTGATATTGTCTTGATATTGATTCCTAATAGAAGGCAAGTGGACGAAGTATGATTCGAGGTATTTTCATGATATTGACTAATAATATAAAATGCGCGTAGCCAAAGTGAGATTCCTTGTATTGTCTTGATAATGATTCAAAATGTAAAAGGAAAGGGTAGTGCAATTCCTGGAATTGTCATCATACATTTATATAAGGTTAAGGATATTTTGTTAAGGTGGTATAAATACGGTTTGCTTCAGTATATTCTTTTAGAACCCACTTTGCGAGTCTATTTCTCAGTAGCGTCAGATGCACCCTTCCTACCATCGATAAACTTGTGCATTGGGAACTGATATGGGTTTAAAACACTCTTTCTAGAGTTAGTGGTATAGTGAGTGGGATTTTTCTGTAAGTCATGGCTTAGCTCAAGGGGGAGGACTTGCACTTGAATATATCAATGATAGATACTCCATAATAAGAGAGGTATTCACAAGATGATTCTTGTACCCTGTCATACCCATTTAGATTATTATTTATAAGTCCATTTCTTAGCAGCGTTGGATGTATCCTTCCTATCGCGGGTTGACTTGTGTGTTGGGGACTAAGTAGAGAGTTAAAGGATGGTCAATTTGGTTATACTTGTTGTTTATATATTAGTGTATGAGATAATTATGTATTGGTTATAAGTCACAGTATTGATGTTGGTCTAGCCATTTTAGAATCTCCTACAAGTCTATTTCCCGGCAGCGTCGGATGTACCAATTCTATCACGAATGGATTTATGTGTTAAAGACTGACATGGATGTAGACTTCAATAGAGTTCCTTCTTACCTTATCCATTTCTTTTAGAATCCAATCCACAAGTCTATTTTCTGGTAATGCAGAAGTATCCTTCCTATCGTGGGTGGGATCGTATATTGGAGACTTAGATGAGTGATGATGGACTCTTTTCAATTGTTTTTTTTGTACTTCTAGTGGAAAATTCCATAAGTTGTAAGTTGACTCGACTAGGGAGCCCGACACTTGGGAAAGGTTGAGGGGAGATTTTCATTCTTGCATTTGTTTCAATTCTAGACATTTTATTGATGTTGTACTTATTAGTATAGATGTCGGATGAGGCGATACTTGTATCTTATTATGATAATATCTCGTGGGACTTCGTGTTAGTATTTCATTAGATGATTCTAGGTTATTTTATTGGTATATGTTGACTAGTTAGTTTTTTTTTCGTCCCCTATTCCCTATATTTGTCTTTATAAACTGCTGGATTATGACATTTTCTGCAACAGGCGTCATTGGAGGATTGTGGTCGGATTGTTAAGGTAGTAGTGCTCATCATCGCTATTTTTTGGCGCCATCTGGTGGTACTTGTTGAGTATTCATTGCTTTATTTTGGTACTTACTCCCTTCATTTTTGACACTTGTGTAGGTTCTAAGCCCGAAGCATCTTGATTTTTCCTTCCCTGATCACAATATGAGGCTGACTTTCAAGAGATAGAGAGGTAGTTGCTGGTAGTCCAGCAGTTACCATGGGCTTTTCCTTTCTATGTATCCATTTCTATTTTATTGAGTGTTGGATATATTTGAGACCTTTTGATGTATTATACTTGTATTTATTTTATTAGTTGTTTGTGCACTGTGACTCTAGATTGGGAGGTTTATTAGTTGGATTTTGTTTTAATACCTTCTTTTTTTCTCACTAACTCACTTTGTTTTGCATTTTTCCTCTTAGAAGTTGTTAGGATTACTTGTCCAGGTGAATTAGGAAAGGTGCCATCACAACTAAATTTTAGGTCGTGACAGTTTGTGTCTGTTATTAGCACTAGAAATAGTTTTTTGTAATGTTTGTTTGAGGTGTGTGCCCACAATTTTTAAAATTTAAAAAATCGAGCAATATGTCCTCTCTTTCCACAGACAAATGATGGACCTTTTATTAAGCTTTTTTATTGTGCTCTTAGTTATTTCACAATTATTATTCCTGGGAAGTCACTATTATTTTTCTTGATTTTTTTCTTCTTTGGATTCAAGAAAGTAGTTTTGTTAATATTAAGGGCAACGTTGTTTGCTATAACTCAATTTACCTTCATTGTGATAATTTTTCTTCTGTTTGAGAAAGTACATCTTGGCCTTTTCTTCTACTTCTATGTGGATTCACATAATTGACGTCTCAAGAGAAGTTTTCTTTTGTTTATATGGTATAGTCTTTTGAAACCCCTTTTAAGAAGGTGGAAGTTTATCTATTATTCCATAAATAATAAGGTAATCTTCAATTTCTATCTCCTCGTAACTGAGCTCTCCAACAATCATTACAAGTTCTTGAGCTTCGTCTTCTGCTTATTTATTGTCTACCATTTGGAATCGAAACAATTTTGATAGCAACATATATTTTCGCTCTAGCTTCCTCGGTATGATAATTACTTTGCAAAGCTTTTCAAATTTTCTTTGTAATAGAGTAAGTTCTATCATAATAATCATAAAAATTATCAGTTAGACAATTAAGTAAACAATATCGATACTTGTATAGGTCATCATCATATTTTACAACATTTGTTTGAAAAGAAATAAGTTATTCATCAGTCATGGAAGTGTTTTTTACTTTGTTTGAATCTTCTCATTTAATAGATAAGAATCATTGAGAAGTTAAGTTGAAAATCTCTTTACCTTTTGATCTCCTGAAATATGTACCATTAAACCAGAATGGATTGTTAAGATCTCTCATCTTAACATCCATGGATTTTTCAATTGTAGTTATTTAATCTTCTTATGATTATTGGTGAAATATTACTTTTACAACTAAAAAATACAGTGAAAAAAAAATATCTTCAGGATGAGGCACGACTATCTCTCTCTATTTAAGGATATTCAATCCCATTGCAGAAAATGCTTTCATTGGTCAATTAGTAATCCTCTTGACTTACTCCCTCCAAGATTCAATAGCCTACTCACAAGGTAAACACAATAAACTCTAGACAAGAGTTTAGTCTAAAGCTCCAAAATTAAGAACACCTCCCTTCTACGAATAAACTTTCTTTTTTACTAACTCTTTATGTACTCTATATTTTCGTATGTGTCTCTCAAAATAATGAAAGACCCACTATTTACGAGAGTTCTACCTTTTATCTACGAGAACCCTCTAGTTGATCTGGAAAGAAGATGGAAGCAATCAAATCAAATATGCAATAATCCTGGGTATTTCTTCAGTTACTCCTTGAAGTAAGTTTTTACCTATATCTTTATCCTAATTGTTGGCTTAAGCAGCCTAAATATGAATACATGATATGATATTTTCCACATTGGTCCAAGTTTGCATGGTTTTCCCAAAAGGTCGTATACCATTAAGAGTTCCTACACCTTATATTTAGCTTCCCAGTCCTTTCTATTATCAATGTAAAACTATCGTTCACACCCAACTATCGTTCACACCCCCATCAATCTCAACCTCGAAGTAAGTCCACGTGGTCCATTACCACTATCCATGAGTCAATGCCGAGATTCATAGTGCGTCACCCGTATTGTTTGAGTATCTTTAGGGCAACCTAAGACCATAATTTGCTTTTCTTACGTGTCCATCTCCAACCTCATAAGAGTAGAAAAAATGGGCCCCGCACCACATCACTCCGCCACATTACCATACTCACCCTGCTAAAACATAGCTCTAATATAAGTTGATGGGCCCGAGTCAGCCCAATGACACTCTTACATGGTGTGATATTATTCGCTTTGAGCCAAGACTGCTCGTTTTTCTACAAAAAACCTCACACCATTAAGAGATCCGACACCTTAAATGTAGTTTTCCAATCCTTTCAGCTACCAATGTCGACTTTTGTTTGCACATCCAACACTAAATTTTTTTATTTTACTTCGATGCCAAGTGTTCCCCATCCTGAGTGACTACGTGTACATGAAAAGTTTTCACAGTAGTCTTAACTAATGGCAATTGTTATTTCTAATTGTTCAACCGCTAAACAAATCTCTGGCTTGAATAAAAATGCTAAGAAGTACAATTTTCATTTTATGAATAACAAAAAGAACAAAGAAAGATTTGAGCTTTTTTGCTCTAGTTGTTAAATATATCTTAAACTATTATGAGGTTTAAAAATTCCAAAGAAAGGGGGATGTATCATCTCGATCTATACAATTTTTTCTTCAATTTTAAGCCCTGTCGAAATCATTATGCAATGGTGAATTTGAACTTAATTTCTTGTGTAGAGTCTTCTCCGAGTATGTTGTTGAATTTTTTGGACTTTTTCTATGTTGGTGATAAGAGTTACTATTTCTTTTCTTTACTTCCTTTTGGTTATCCTTTTTACCTTTTTGGCACAATTCTTTCCCTTCAACTGGAGCTAAATACACACATGTCATGGTTGAAATATCCTTATAATGCTTCAACGATTCAAGTGTTTTCACCACTGTGCTCATTTCTGGTCTAGCCTTTGGCCTGTGGCTTAAGCACTGGTAAGCTACTAATGCTGCTTTTTGAACCCCTTCCTCCGAATATGAACCTTCTAGCCTAGGGTCCATTATTCTTCGCAGTTTTCGGGAATCTTTCAATTGAGGTCTTGCCCAATCTGCTAAATTTTGCTCTCTATTTGGACGACTTTTATCTACCGATCTTTTGCCAGTTAAAAGCTCCAATAACACTACTCCGAAACTGTATACGTCGCTTGCTGCAGTCAAATGACCTGTAAAAATTAAATTTCTAAACATTAGCATTACCACTTTACCATGATAAATTTTGTAATTAAGCAACAGAATTCAAATAGCCTTATTTAGAGATTGATTATCAGAAAATATCTATTAGATATTGAATTATTTAACAAACGGATTAGTAATGAAGTCATAGCTATTTCTAGATTCTTTTTTACGGTGAAAAATGAAATATTACCAGTCATGAGGTATTCTGGAGCAACGTAGCCTTGTGTCCCCATGACTCGAGTGGAGACGTGTGTGTCATCTCCTTCTGGACCATCTTTTGCAAGTCCAAAATCGGAGAGTTTTGCAGTGTAATCCTGGAGAAGGACAGAAAAGAAATTAATAAGTCAATATGCGATCAAAATATGATGAAAACTATTATTATAACCTCGTGTATTATCGAAAATGCTTTAAATATGTCTTTTGTTTATTTTTTTTTAAAATATAGTCCTCCCGTTATACTTTCAGTTCAAGTATACCCCGTACTATCAAAAATGATAAAAATATACCTTTCATTATACTTTCGGTCCAAATATATTCCTTCCGTTATAAAGAAAAAAAAACTAAACGTGGGCTTGTGGATGAGTTAAATAGTTGTTTTTACTAAAGAAATTGGATATTTAAAATTAGGCGAGGGTACTTTGATCATGCGGTGTATATTTGGATTGAAAGTATAATGAGAGATATATTTAAATATTTTTCAATAGTACAAGGTATATTTGGATTGAAAGTATGACGGAAAATGTATATTTGGACCAAAAGT
>JBDJHY010141769.1:0-13172 GCA_039654485.1 Withania somnifera | reverse complement strand
TGATAAATGTTAATTAAACTAAAATGATTCTCTCATCTTTAGGGCACATTATACTATATCTTTAAAGGATATTGCGGTTGGAGGTGAAGTTCTAAACATTCCAACTTCCATATTTGATTCAAAGTCCAGTAAAGGAGCAATAATTGACAGCGGAACCACCTTAGTATATTTGCCAAGCAAGGCCTACAATGCTCTTATGAACAAGGTAACCTCAACAATCTAGAAACTGCTATGTAGGATTATTTATTTCTCTACGAATGCATAAACATTATGCATGAATGCATCATTATTTCTCCATTTCTACTTGATTTTTCATTTTATGTTGCTATAGCTTATGGAAAAGCAACCAGAGTTGAAGACCCATCATGTTGATGGAGATTTTAACTGCTTTATGTATCGTGGAAAGTAAGATTCAGATAAGTCATATTAGTTTTAAAATTTGTTTCCACTTCAATCAAACTAATTTTGGTCTAATCTCCTGGTTAGTGTTGATGATGGCTTTCCAGCTGTAACATTTCAGTTTATGGGAAATCTTTCCTTAACAGCCTATCCTCATGATTATCTTTTTCAAGTTCATGTAAGTAATCTAACTAAGTATTCCATCTCTTTATTGTGTTACATTACTCTTTACCTATATCCAAAAAAATTAACAAAAAAAAAACATAATCACATGATATTGTTTTCACAAATGTGTGTGAGGTACGAGAGAGAAAGAGGGTGTCATGATCTAAAATAGACCATGAGTGAAACTTTCACTTAACCCTTCAGATGGGAGGAAAAATAAATATAAGTTCAATTGTTTCAGTTATAATACACTCAAACTACTAACAAAGACAAACTCCAAACATTAGTTTTATTAAGTGTAGAAGTAAAATACATGTAGTCATTATTACAACCCATGAACCTGAAAATCATCACTGTCCAAGGATACAAAACGAAATAATTAGATCTAAAAATTGTCTCGAACAACCAAATGATTAGGTATTCAATTTCCCAAACTAAGGAAAAAAATCATCTCTAGATAGATCCACCGCAAGTTGAAACATGGTTCACCCTAAATATTGGAACTCTAAAGAATAATATGAGGGTGTATCTGAGTCAGTGGAATACTTATTGCACTCAACTAAAGAAAAGTGCAGGGAGGGGGTTAGTACGAGGGCATTTACTGAATAGGAATTATCAACCAACTCAGAATAAAAATTGATTATACAAATAATGAAAACAATAAAGTAAACTATACGCTAAATAAATAACTATTATAGGTCTACCTAGACATTATGACAATATATAAATTGAGATCCACAATAGTAAAAACCACAATAACTCTCAAGCCTCCACACTAAAAGTTTTAGGAACAAGTTCTTTAAGAGTGTAGATTAAATCACTTTTAGGCCTTTTTCCTTTAGAATTATCATCATGGTTATCATGTCAGCGTGGCACCCGACTCTCTAATCTCATATAAGATATGGGTCTTATTGGCATCACTCATATATCACATAAATGTTGGAGAGAGCCTCGACCCTTGCTAAACAACAGTAATGTCAAATAGAAACCTTGGCCCCTGCTATACAACATCAACATCGGAGAGAGTCTTAATCCTTGTTAAATCATAGTCTTTCCAGTTTAACTATGTCCATCCTTCAACATTACATCATCATTTAAAAGATATAACACAAGCCTTCTTATCTTAATGCATCATTGTGATAGATCAAATTCAAGATTCAAGATTTTCATCGCTTTAAAGATTATGAGAAACAACATAACACAGCAACGCTAAGACCACAACCATTAAGCACATAGAAAACTCCACATTATTATTCAATAATTTTCAACCTGTATTTAGAGTGTATTTCCCTTTAATAAATCAACAACAACCTCGAATGAGAATGAAAATGCAAGCTAGGAATGAGCTCCTTCTCTTCTTAAAAGGTTGCTCAAAGCGTGATCTTTATCAAGCTCTAAAAATAATATAAATGCACAAAATATATTACAAACTAGGAATATGATTAAGTAACTCAACCACATTACTTCTAACCCACTCACATTGCTTGAAGCCTTACTTGGGGTTTTCTCAACCTTTAATACCATCAAAATCACTGCTTTTCAATTGGAATTAACATAATTTTAGATTTAATAGGGAAATTCTATCACTTTAATATATAATTAATATTAATCATTGAGTTCTAAGTGAAATTCTAGTCACTCACTTCGTCTTCCCCATACTAGGTTTTTAATGATGGGTTTTCACCATTGTTGAACCCAAGGAATCATGTAACTTTAATAATAAAAAAATTATATTTTTTTAATAAAGGGCTTACCTTGAAGAATACCAAAAATCAATTTTGCTATTTTTTGTCCTAGGTTCATACCCACTTCTTAAAGTTGAAAGAGTGAAGAAAGAAATTTGAGAAAACTAAATAGAAAGATAAAAGTGTGACTTTTCCTCCTATAAAAAGGAACTTTCTCTCTGATATAGTGCCACAATAGAGGAAAGGGGTCTGGTATGATGGGCAGTCCCACAACTTAACCCACCATAGCAACTGATTTTTACCCAAATCAGTGATCTCCACTCCCTTGCCTAGTTATCCTTAATTTACAATAAAAGCTATATTTTAGGATATAAATTTAAAAGTCTATCATGGTAATTATCATTACCAGAGTTCTAGAGCCTTGAATTCAATTCCAAAATGTGTTATGGATAGCTAAATAAGTCCTCTACTCAAAATTCAACACTGTACAACCTACAACTATTCTATCAAATCACTAGCACTCCCAAAGCATACATGACTAAATGTCTATCCAAGACTATCCTAGACATGAGATCTTTTCTAACTTTTAATATTAGGGTCTAAACATCAAATACACCAATCTTGAGGTACTACATAATTGCTGGATGATTCTGTAAAGCAGATATCAATTTACCCATCATTCATCCCCAAAATGATCAAAGGAAAAAAAAGGTAAAGAGGTATCTGACTCTGCAACAACTATGAGTATCTCCCTCGCATATCGTACTTTGTCTCTTATGTTGCTTACTCAGTCGAATGAATCTTTCATTGAATATTTATCATCAAAATCTCTTTTCATCTCACTTACGAACATCTCTACCAATCATAGCTACAAGCTCTTTCGTGTATCCTAGGTTCTCATCTGGAACCTTAGAATCCCATTTGATGATATAATCACTATTACCATGATATTTCTTAATCATAGACACATGAAACAAAGGGTGTTTATAGACAAGTATGGGAGCAGGTCCAATTGGTAAGCAACTAGTCCCACACGATCCAACATATGAAAAGGACCAACATATCTTGAGATGAGATTGCCTTTTTTTCCAAAATACATAATGCTCTTCATGGGTGAGACTTTGAGTAAGACTCACTCACACCTACTTCAAATTCTATATCTCACATGTTCCTATCAACATACTTCTTCTTCTACCTATTCTACACTGTAAGATGCTTATCATATCCTACCTCAATAAATTAGTGCCTACGTCTTTGCATTGCCAACATTAAACCACCTATGGGAGATCTACACTTCCTCGCATACAAGGCTATGAATGGAGCCATATCAATATTAGAATGCTAGCTATTATTGTAGGAAAACTCAAAAAAAGAGAGAAACTTGTCCCACTAACCTCTGAAGTTCAAGATATATGCATAGAGCATGCCCTATAACACCATAATAGTCCTTCTAGATTGGCCGTCAGTTTAAGGATAGAAGGTGGTACTCAATTTTCGGCTTATACCCAACTCCTCATGTAACTTTCCTTAGATGTAGGTGGTGATTTAGGTACTCCTATCAAAAAATAGATATTGGAATACCTTGGAACCGCCAAACCTCTTCCACATAGATCTCAATTGGCTTAGCTACATTATACTTGGTTTGCACGAAAAAGAAATGAGCAGATTTTTTCAACCTTTCAACAATAACCCATATGGATTTGAACTGCTTCATGATCTTTGGAATACCCACCATGAAGTCCATGGCTATACATTTCCACTTCTATCTAGGAATGGGCATTCTCTGCAAGCCACCGCTAGGCTTCTGATATTCATACTTTACCTGCTGTCAGTTCTAGCACTTAGCCATAAAATCCATAATGTCCCTTTTCATTCGCACCCACTAATAGTGTTTCTTAAGGTTGTGATACACCTTTTTTACACAAGGGTGAATGGAGTATTTTAAACTATGGGTCTCTACCAGGAAGGTGAGAACCATTTCATAAACCCAGGGCATATACTCACCCCTTAATCCACAAAACTCCTACATCATCGATTAAAGCATGCTTGGCTTCACTACTTAGAACCTTGTCCTGAACACAACTCAACTTCTCATCCTTCATATTATCTAATTTTTAAATTGTTAAAGAAGGAGGGCTTCACCTATACACAAGCATAGTATCCCCCTTTTTATTTACCATAAGCCTCAAGAATTCATTAGTCAAAGTCCAGAACTCTGCCTCTTATCAATCTGTGCATGGGCTAAATTTTTCACTCTATACTTTTCTGCTCAGGGCATCCACCACATTAACTTTACCTGGAGTGTAAAATATGGTGACATCATATCTTTCAACAAATCTATCCATCTTTTTTATATTGTGTTCATATCCTTTTGAGTAAACACATGTTTAAAGGATGTGATGGTGTATGAATGCCTCATACATTACACTATAAAGGTATTGCCTTCATTGATTCAGGGAAAATACAATAGCTACTAAATCCAAGTCATGAGTTGAATAATTCTGTTTATAAACCTTCAATTTCCTTGAAGCATAGGCAATGACATTCTTATCTTGCATTAGCACTACACCCAGGCTTTAGAAGGATACATCACAATAGACAACAAAGTCCATACCCTGTAATGGTAAGGCTAAAATTGGAGCAGTAGTTAGCAACGTTTTTATCTTTTGGAAGATCTCTTCTCATTTATCTGACCAAATACACAAAATATTTTTCTTGGTCAATCTGGTCAGCTATAAAGTAATAGTAGCTGGCCATACAAATAAAATTCTTTCTTTAAAACATTTTTGTGCCTATTTTAGTACTTCACCGCTTCAGTCTTCTAGGGATCCACAATGAAGACTTTATTAGAAACAATATGCCCCAAGAAGGACACCAAATCAAGCCAAAACTCACATTTGAAAAACTTAGAATAAATTTGTTTCTCCTTCAACAAACCCAATACTTTCCTCAGGTGCTCCTCATGCTCTTTCTTTCTCTTTAAATAGATCAAAATATCATCGATAAACAAAATTATGAACAAATTCAAGAATAGTTTGAAGAGTTCATTCATCAAATTCAAAAAGACTGCAGGGGCATTAGTGAGCCCATATCTCATTCAAAAAGAAGTCTTGGATACATCCTTTGCTTAATCATTAATTGATGATATCTCTATCTCAAGTCAATTTTCGAGAATACACAAGCACCCAACAACTGATCGAGAAGTCATCAATATGAGGTAGGGGTACTTATTCTTATGGACACCATGTTCAACTACCTGTAGTCTATGCAAATATACAGACTACTATCTTTCTTCTTTACAAACAGTAGTAGAGTAACCGCTCAGGTGAAAATACTTGTACCCAAAAACTCCTATAATTGGGCCTTCAATTCTCACAGTTCAGTTAGGGCCATATGATAAGAAGGAATGGAGATAGGATGGGTGCTTAGCTCTAGATCAATGCAGAAGTTGATTTCTGGTCTAGTGGCATGCTGGGTTAATCCATCGAGAAAACCTCCACAAAATCCCTCATAATAGGAAAAGACTTAATTGGCTTCACTTAAGAATAATTATCTCTGAGGTATCCAAAAAAGCCAAACAAACCTTACTATCTTTTTAATACCGAAGGAAGAAAATGATCCAAACTAGGGAAGATATATAATCTACCTCCCCTACTAGTTGGTTAGTTCTGGGCTTGTGAACCATTATAGTCTTGATATTGTAGTCTAGAATAGCAAAATTTAGCGAAAGTAAGTAATACCCATAATGATGTCAAAATCATCCATCCCAAAAATAATCAAATCTACATAAGTCCTTTTTCTAATTAATGTCATAGGGCTAGACAAAAATATCTTCTCAACCACCACAGAGTCACCTTTAATAGTAGATACATGAACAAGGATGTCAAATAATTCACAAGGAAAATCAAAGTTCTCAGCAAGCGCAACAGACACATAAGGGAAAGTGGAACCAAGGTTAAATAAAACATATATTGTGCAATCATAGAATAGGAGGGTACCTATGATAACAACATTAGATGTCTTTTACTCTAGCCTCCCTAGAAAAGTATAACAATAAGCTCTATTGCCATCTAACCACTTTTGTGGTGAGATCTATTAATTCTAGGCTGACCACCACATCAGCCACTTAGTGACCCTCACAACCTTGGACACCACATTCCCTATTATGATAGACCTTACCATTATTGCCTCCACCTTAGCTATTGGAGCTACCATAATCTACTGATAATTTCTAGCATGTATGCCTCAAGAAAAATCTTTGGATGTGGACCATCTCTACACATTCATAATAAAAATAATCCAAGATGAGTTGATAGGATGAAGGAGCTAGAGGGAGATAACCTCTAAACTTAAAAGATGGTTAGCTGTCCTTTAATGAAATGTCAGCTAAAACCTGTAGTAATGATAGGAAAGGATAAACAAAATGAAACTCGAAGATCTATCTCCAAGAATAGTACCCACTAAATTTTCTATGAGACATCTTATACTCTGTTATCTTATCATAGACCACCTGAAGAACACTATCACACTTAATCATATAATGCATAATATCTTAAACGGATTTCCCTACATTATCCATCTACCAAGTTGGAATATAAAGGTTGGCACACAATTCTATAATAAAGCATTGAATCTTCTCTTTTTTTCAAACAATAACTAAGGGGCAAACTTGGACAAATTATGGAACTCGACCTCATAAGTTGCTATCGACTGTCTCCCCTATCTATCATGAGAAACTCATCTCTCTTTTGGTTCATTAAGGAGCGAGGGACATATTTATCAAGGAAGAAATATGAAAAGGTTGTCTAGGACATGGGTGGTGACTTCGCAGGACAACACTCGATATAAGAATTCCACTACATCTTAGCATCTACTCTAAAATGAATGTTCACTAACTCTACTACAAATTGCTCCACTAATCTAGCTTATCATCTTGTAGCAGTCTACCAAGAAATCATAAGCATCATTTGACTCAAGTCACTTGAAAATTAGGGGCTTCAGTTTCAGGAACTTCACAAACATCTCATGCTAGTCATTCTCCATAGCTAAACCTGTAGGCAACTTAGGGAACATATCTGTCTCTGAAGCTACATTATTGCAGGGGGCATAATAGTTGTATATTGCACCCCTAGTTCTTGATATGTTGGTACCTCTTGGACTTAATTAGATAACCCGTTGAGATAGGTCATTACCTGATTAATAATCTATGCAGTTAGTGGATGAGGCGTTATCTCTTCATCATCTTCTAACTCAACATTCTAACACCTTCATATTATCCACTAGTGGGGGAAACAACACCTGCTCTTTAGTAGGCCCAGAAGCCTGACCTCTACCCTTGGCAGTCTTTCTTTCACCACCCTTGCCATAGCTGCTAACCACTCCTGTTCGCTAAGCTACAATCCTGGTAGCTGGCGCAAGTGTTTACTCGGTAGTGGTTGTTGCTGCCTCGGTGGTTCTTATTTTGACCATTTATGAAAAGAATAACGAGGTTATTTACTAATTGAAATTACTAGATACCAATTATGTTCAAGTTATAGCTTGAAAGAAAGAAGAAAGATAATTTTCCTAAGTCTTGTAGCCTCTCGAAGAAAGGAATAGGTCTCCCTATACAGTTTTGTGAGACTCTACTAGACCTGTCCTTTGGTGGTGAGATAAAAAATCCTAGCTCTTTAGTACCAAGTCTTTCACGACTCAAAATGGGTTGTGAGTGGAACCCATACTTAACTCTCCAGGTAGGAGAATCAACAAATCCAAACCCAATCATGTCAGATTCTAAAACACTTAAACTACTAAAAAAGAAAAAATCTAAATATTAAATTTACTAAGTGTGGAAGAAAAAAGTTTGTCTATACAACCCATGAACCTAAAATTCATCATTGTCAAAGGACATCTAAAATAAAATAAGCAAATCTAGGAATTGTCTCAAACAAGAAACTGAGTGTTCAATTTCCCAAACAATGGGTAAACTATCAAATGTAAGATAGATCCACAACAAGTTGGAACATGGATTACCCTAAATCTAGATATGAGGGTGTATATGAGCCAGTGAACACTCGCTACACTCAAACAAAAGAAAGTGCATATAGGGTGTTAGTGCAAAGGCAACATGTACTGAGTAAGAATCATCAACTAACTCATACTAGAAATCAATGTACAAACAACAATAAAGTTAACAATACACCTAATAGATAACAAGTAGTAAATAACAGTTATAAGTCCAACCAAACATTACGACAACATATAATTGAGATATACAATAGCAAAGCTACTAGAACACTCAATATTCCACACTAAAAGTTTTAGGAATAAGTTCTTTTAGAGTATACATTAAATCACTTTTATGCCTTTTTTCTTTAGAATTATAATCATCATTATCGTACCACCATGGCATCTAACCCTCTAATTTTATATAATGTATGGGTCTTTTTGAGACCTCCCATATATCACAATAATATCAAAGAGAGTGTCGAGCCTTTCTAATAATAGCAATATCAGATAGAGGACCTTTGCCCTTACTATGCAACAACAAGGTCAGAGAGAGCCATGATCCTTGCTAAATCATAGTATTTTCCAACTTTTGCTATGTCATCCTTCAATATTACATCATCATTTAAAATACATAACACAAGCCTTCTTATCCCAAGGCATCATTGTAATAGAGCAAGTTCAAGATTTTAGACTTTCGTGGCATTTAAAATTATGAGAATTAACACAAAACAGTATCACCAAGGCCACAACCACCAAGCATATAAAAAACTCCACATCAGTATCCAATTAGTATCAACCTTTAGTTAAAGTCTATCTACCTTTAAAAAAACTATTACCTACCTCGAATGAGAATGAAGATGCAAGTTAGGAATGAGATCTTGCTCTTCTCACAAAGTTTATCAAAGCATAATCTTTTGCACGTTCTAAAAATAATGTAAATTCACAAAATTAATTAAAAAATTAATAATATGACTAAGAAACTCAACCCCACTACTTCTAATCCACTCACATGGTTTCATGTCTAACATTGGGTTTCCTTAACCTTTATTACCATCAAGATCACTAGTTTTCAAATAAAATCAACATACTTCTAGTTTTAATAAAGAAAATCAATCTCTACGATACATAATTAACAATAATCATTGAGATCTAAGTGAAATTCTATTCACTCACTTCATCTTCCCTGAAGGAGATTTCTAACCATGGATTTTTACCATTATTGAACCCAAAAAATTATGTAATTCTAATAATCAAAAAGGAAAATCGAAAGTTGCTATTTTCACCCTAGATTTGTCCTTACTTCACAAAGTTTGAAGAATGAAGAAAGAACTTCAAGAAAACTAATTAAAAAGTTAAGACTATAACCTTTCTTGCTATGGACGAACCTTTCTTACCACGGTGATGCCGCTATCACGGGCACTCTCGCCATGGCAGAATTTGACCAACCATTATGGCAAATGTTCACCCAAACCAATGAGCTTTGTTCCCTGGATCAGTTATCTCGAATTTACAACACAAACTCAATTTTTAGACATACATATATAATTTTGTCACTGTAAGAATCTTCTAGTGCCTCAAGTTCAATTACGGAAACTGTTGTGGGTGCTAAAAAAAGATCCTCTAATTGAAAGTATAAGCTAGAACTATTCCACCAAATCACTAGCACTCCTAAAGTACACATGACTAAAATCTAGCCAAAACTATTCTTGTTGTGAAATTCTTTAAATATCAAATTGGTGTCTACACATCAAATACACAGCCCGTAGGTACTACATAACTAAGGGATGCATCATTATAAAGGGAAGTGGGAGACAAATAATATTGTTTATACTTGATTGCTTAGTTTTGTATGTATACCAGTTTGATGATTTTAAAATAAGGATATAAGCATTAGAATCATAAATAAAACATGATGATGCACTATATCCACCTTTAAATCATTTATTGTGTTGCAGTATTTATCTGCATGTTTTCTAACTATTATGATTTTTTTTATTACATTCATTTTCTACATCTATTTTTTTAACCACTATAATTTTTCTTACATAGACAATTTATTTCTATCTTATTCGTTTTCTACCTACTGTATCAAAACTAGGACAGATAGGTCTTAAATAGAGATTGATAAATTTTTCTATTAGATTGCAGGGATATCTTTTGTATCATAGATGACGTAAGAACTAAAAGCCTCTTTACTATTAATTGTAATTTCAGTTTTTTTGGATTCAATTTTGCAGGACAATGAATGGTGCATCGGATGGCAGGAGGGAACACAAGGGAAGGATGGAAATGAAATTTTTTTGTTAGGAGGTATCACTTTAACCCTAGCTTACTTTTCTCAAAGAAAAGATAAAGTAATATTACAAGTTAAGCTAGGTGAAAATACGAAGAAAAACAACTAGTAATAGTTTTGACTATGTTATTGAATTTAATGAAACTTAACATTATTTTAGGCATCTAACTTACAGTGCAAGAATTATGTGAAAAATGTCCGTCTTGTGATGATAAATAAAATATTTGATAGACATCTTGGTGGCATATTTAAGACAATTTTTAAAACTTTATGCAGATCTGGTCTTATCAAACAAGCTTGTTGTGTACGATCTTGAAAAAAAGACTGTTGGTTGGACTCAATATGACTGTAAGTATAGGTTCACACTTGTTTGAATAGATTTTATTTCTTCTCTAATGTATTGAATAAATTTTATTTTCTAAACACAGTATTCAAAATAGGATAAAAGATAATTAACAAATGCATTTTTGAATATTCATGATTTTGCTGATTGATTTCAGGTTCTTCAAATATTAAGGTCAAAGATGAAACCTCTGGAAATGTGTATACAGTAGGTGCTCACGAAATTTCATCAGCCTCTACTATGACTTTTACATTCTTCTCATTTATCTCTTTTCTGTGTTATTTATTGAACTGAAAACATCACAAACAAATATTGTACCACATTGTATTACATACAACAATCAAAGATTTTATGTTCTTATAAAAAATCAATTTTGATAAAATCTTTGGAACCATTCATATATGCTATTTCTTTTTATTTTTTGACCCATTTTCTTATTGAATGTGACACAATATATAGATAGACAATGAATATATGTGTAAATTATGCTTCACATATTTTTGGATGATTCATATTCCATCATCATTTTATTTCAATGTCAAATAAAGTATATTCATCTTCTTATGTGTCTTATTCCTTGTTTGTTTTCATTATTCTTTGGGTAAGCACGTGTATTCCAATGTTTTCATGAGTGAACAATTTATAATAATTTATACAAAATAATAATTTGACATACACAAAATTATTTAATTCAATATATCACAAACGAATAAGGAGGAAATGAGTCACTTCCATAGTAACTTTACATTTCACCATTCAAAGTCGATTTGTAATATAATGAGGATGAAAAAAGTATAAATGAAAATGCACTTGACATAATTTATATGCACCTGCTTCCTTTTTCGAATGTGTAAACTCTACGAGGGACGCACGAGGTCCACATATGCACCCTCAACACCCTATATCGAATAAACCCCTTATGTGGCCTTTTATAAGAATTTTTTCTTTCACTCCGTAATGTAAATTTACAAGAATGTAATGTCAATTTACATATTTCTAGAAATGCATAGGCTAACACTTACGAAAAAAATTAAAAAAATCTTAACTTTTTATTGGATAAATATATTATAAAAAAAGCTACTACAACCCTTCTGAACCAACACATGTTTCATAGGTCGTCTTGAGAAAATCCAAGTGATATAAGTAAATATCGAGTTGAGTGCAGATATTTCAAAATTTTCATATGCTAACACACAATGAAAAACCAAAAAGAATCCTTAATTCCTATTCTTGGATTAAGGTGCCTTAAAAAGTTGCTCCCTTACTTTCTAACAGACATACATCATTCCATGGATCATCTCGATTGGACCCAAGCGACATCGATGAAAATTAAATCGATTGCACATATTCCAAAAAATTCATAGGTGTTATCTCACAAAAAAAGTAAAAAAAAAAAAAATAATCCTTAATTCTTTTTTTAGACAAATTTGTCTTAAGAAATTCTATTCCTCCCTTCCAAACCAACACATGTTGTTCAAAGATTGTTTTATATTAACCTAAGTGATATGGACAAAAATTGAGCTTGTCGTACATATCTCCAAAAATTCATAGAGTAACACTCAATAGAAAACTAGAAAAGTTCGTAACTCCTATTTCTAGAATAATATATCATAAGAAATATATTCCTTCCCTTTCGAACCAACACACATCATTCTGTAGGTCATCCCGGGTTGATTCAAGTGATATCAATGAAAATCAAGCTACGCGCAGATATGAAAAAAAATCATAGGCGTTCTTAAAAAGATTTGAAAAAATCCTTGATGACTATTTATGAAAAACTATTCCATAAAAAAAGTCATGCCTGCACTTCTGAACTGATATACATTAATTCATAGGTTGTTTCAAGCGGACTTAAGCGATATTGATAAAAAATGATCTGATCGCATATATCCCCCCAAAAAATTATAAACTAAAACTCAGGAAAAACCAAAAAAAAAATCTTAATTCCTATTTTTGTAAAACTATCTTAAAAAGTTGCACTTGTACTTTCAAACCAACATACTTTATTTCATAAATCGTTTTGGGTGGACCCAAGCAAATCAACGAAAATAGAGTCAATGTTATATATAAAAAAATTATATAAATAAAAAAGATACTTAGTTCCTACTTTTGGAAAAATATGTCTTAAAAAAGACAGATCCACCCTTCCGAATCAATACACGTCATTCCATAGGTCATCCTGGATAAATATAAGCGATATCAACAATATATGAGTAAAAATTCATCGGTTAACACTCACAAAAAATATAAAAAATACTTTACACATATTTCTAGAGAAATATATCTTAAAAAATTATGC
>JBDJHY010141745.1:0-13173 GCA_039654485.1 Withania somnifera | reverse complement strand
TTATTAGCAACATCAAGTGATCAAGTGGAAGTTTTCAACTTTCAAGTATTCAATTGATATCGGCAATTTGGTTTAATTGATCTATCTCTTAATTTTAATAATTGAGTTTTTTTATTTTTTTATTCTTTACAATTATATTATTTTTGTTCTTTTAATTTTATTAATATATTTTTTATTATGGATAAACTAAGAAAAATAGGCAAAAGTGTTAAAATTTTGTGTTTTGTATGTAGTCCGAGTAATAAAAAAACATAGGTTCCGCTTTTGCTAGCCGGTAGTAGTAGGAGTTATAACTGTATGCTGCCGCTCCACCTAGTCTAGCTAGTGAACCTAAACAAGAATATAAATATGGTGGTGGTGTAGGTATGGATGATATGAATTATGTCGAATTGCAAGAAAATTATGGAATAGAAGAAGATAATGAGTTCGAAAGGGATGTTAATATTAGTATTGATGAATTTAATGATAATAATAATGATGATGATGATAACCAGAATGTCAATGCCCCGTCCACTCAATTTGTTAATTTTTCTCCGAGACCTCCTAGAAAAATTAGTGTTGTATGAAAATTGTTTTAAAGATATATCGGGTAATGAAACCGTTAAATATATTTTTTGTAAGTAAGTATTTATGCGTAAGAGGGATGGGGCGAGGGTAATGCAGGGGAGACGAGTACATTGTAGAACTAAGCATAGAGTAGAATGGGCAAAAGCTACTGGTGTTAGGGAAGCCATCCCGACCCAAGGTACGGTAAGTTCACAAATCGGTAAATTAATGCAAAATTATAATAAAGCAAAGGACCGTTTAGAAATAGCCAAAATGATAGCTATAGGTTGTTTGCCTTTCACTTTTGCTTCTTCCAATGCATTTGTTTTATATATACAAAGAAATTATAATTCAATGTTTGTCGGCATTCCCAAGAGTACATGTAGGCCAAATGTTTTTAGGCTACACAGACAATATGCATTTTATTTACATACTCTATTTCTTAATCTTCATATAGAGTTTATCTAACATCCGATCTTGGTCGTGTTGTAAATATAAATGATTATTTAACTGTTACATGCCACTGGATAGATAGTAATTTTATAATTCAAAAACAAAATTTAGATTTTCTATATGTTGAAAACTGTAGGCATGATGCAGACTTAATTTCAGATACAATCAGTAAAGTTGCTAATTACTACAATCTGAATAGTAAAATTTTATGTGTAGCTTTCAACAATGCACCGCCTTGAAACGTTAAAAACATCACTCTCTCCACCACTAAAAGATATTTTTCCTATTAGGTGTTCGTGTCATATATATATAATTTAATTGTTAAGAATGATTTTACTTTTTTTGAACCTATATTTAAAAAATTAAGACTTGTTGTAGGGTTTATTCAAGGTAACAATAGAAGTATTAGACTTAAAGAATTTAAAATAAAATGTACACAGTTTAGTCTCCAACCTAAATTAACGGCCGAAGAAATAAAAAATAGGTGGAATTCAACTTATCTACTTTTAAAAACTTACCACAAATATAGGAACCTCATTAGTGTTACTTTTAACCAATTTTTCCAAGCACTTGACCATATGTTACAAGCCTTGGATTGGAACCTAATTAGGGAAGTAGATGTATTTTTAGAAACTTTTCAATGCTACCAACGCATTTTTATTTCAATATTATCCCACTGTTTGTTCTATTCTGTCTTATATTGCTGAAATATCTCTATTACTTTCTGAATATAAGAATAAAGACGGTTTTGAAGATGCTATAGGTGCAATGTTTCAAAAATTTATAAAAAAAAAATTTCCAATTCATCCTATTTACTTAATTGGTGTTGTGTTAAATCCTTCTATAAAACAAGCAATAATAGTTGAACTTTGTACAATGACTTATACAAATTTAGAAATTCAACGTCACGAACAACCAAGTTTATTTGAGGCTACGAATAATGCGACTGAATATTTGCAATCTTTATATGAACACTAAGCAACTATAATTGATAATTCTACACCTACTAACCAGTCAAATGAACCATCTAATTTTGTAGAGTTATCATCTTCCAAAAGGTCGGCGCATGTTATGCCTAAGTTTACTAACACAAGAGTTATTAGTAGATATCGGCTACTCACGGAGAGGAGACAGTAATGAACTAAATCTTTATTTGTTGTAGGCCCCCGAGGAAATTAGCAAGCAATTCAACTTGCTGGAATGGTGACAGGCGAAGCAAGCAAGTTTTTCAGTTTTATCAGCACTTTCCAGTGACGTCATGGATATTTCGATGTCAACAGTTGCATCGGAGAGCGTATTCAGCCAAGGATGACGGCAAATTAAAGATCGTCGACATTCATTGGGAAGCAATGCAATGAATGTCTTAGTATGCTTCAGAGATTAGATTCGATCGGAACGACGAAACAAAGGATTGCTTCCAGGCGAGGAAGAAAAAGAAGAAATTGAAGAACTACTGTCAACGCAAACTTCGGTAGAAGCAAGTCCAAGATATGGGTATGTTGATTTTGATGAATGCAACCCTGTAGATCCTAGAGTGAACGTTGATGAACTAAATAGGTTGATTCAAGAAATGTATTACGCGTAAATATTTTTCAATTTTATCAATAAAGTGGTTCATCGAGTCTTTAATCGTTATTATATATTATATATATTTATATATATTTCTAATATATTTAATACATATATATCTAGTATATCTTGTATATATATTTTTAATATTTTTAATATATTATTCTTAAAATATTGTTATATTTAACTTCAAAATAAATCTTTAATTTTCTGAAGTAAATGCAAACATAAAGATGGTTTGAAAAATTGAATAAAAAGTTTATTGAAAGATTATCAATTGTGATATGTTACAAACGATAAGAATGATTAATGGGTATTAATCATGCTAATAAAGGATATCAAGGAATTAAAACTAGCCAATAATTTCTGCCTTAGATATCACAATATGAGTTTTCCTAACAGGTGCCACCGTCAGTTGATGGATGGCTCGGTGGCAGAGCTAAAACTACTTCTGGTAGATGATTTGAACTCTTGTTTTAATGGATTAATCATGCTCGTAAAGAATATTAAGGAATTAAAATTAGACAACAATTTCTTCTTGAAATATCGCAATATGAATAGGTGCCACCGTCAGTTGATGGATGGCTTGGTGGCAGAATTGGCCGAGCTAAAACTACTACTGCTGGTGGATGATGTAAACTCTTGTTTCATCCGAACAATGTGTGATTTTTCACCATCACAGAGTGTCAAATAAGGCATTGAACTTGAACTGCTGCTACCCCATTTATATAAGGTAGTTTGAGCCATGATCAAACGTCTCCTTTTGTTCAATGGGTTTTCTTCCTTTTTGACCTCTTCCACACTATTCACATCAGTTAAGTTCATAAATGTCTTTGATTTACCATCGTAAAAATCTGATAATCCTCGCCTATAGAAAATGTAAAACACCATAAGCACAAAAAAGATTAGACTTCTTCTTATAAGTAATAAAGTCTTTCTATTATATACAAAAGGTATTGAATATATTGAAATTCTTTCATTTGGCCTGGACTCATGTAATCTTTCTTTTGCAAGCCTTTATTAGAGATGAATTATTATCTTCTCTCCTTTGAGATAGAACTTAGACTTGAAACTAAAGATTTGACTGAAATGACACTTAAGACACAAGAAAATGAGGTTAAAATTTTGCTATAAATTGTAATACATTAAGTGATAAAATTTTTATTTCCATCTTGGAGTATCTAAATTAGATTTGAAAAAAAAAACACATTAGCAATGACATTTATTTCAAATCAAGTAAAAAACGTTTTAGAAATTTTTTCAAGATAGAAATTAATTGAAGGACGTTTAAAAAAGGTACTGACTTAAAAGGAAGCGTGGCTTCCAAATGGGCAAAAGAGTTGAGGGATCCTTCATCAATGACATCCTTGCTATGTGCCTCTTCACCATCTTCATCGCTTATCAAGCCAATAGAAGAAGACGAAGATTTAGTGTCACCATCTTTTTTAACTGAACAATCCATGTCATCATCAGGAACAGCATCAACAGCTACAACTTCATTTTGGTTTTCTTGAGAAACAATATCAATCTTTTCTGGAATAAAAGACATGACTGATTAAAAGGTTGTGTTTCTTTCTATTTTTCTTTATTATTATTATTTGTTCGTCTATGTGTAATGAAATCCAAATAAAAGATTTTATATTGAAATGAAACGGTGGGGGGGAGTAAGTTGTTGGATTATATAAATAGCTCTGGTTAAAGAGAGTAAGTGTAGAGATAACAAAAGAGAAGGTGATGAACTTAATGTCATTTTGTTTTATTCTTGACCTAAATTAAGGAACGAAGTTCAGATAAATCCATAGAAAGATCGTCTTCTTCTATAGAAAAAGGTCACAGGAAGGGAAGTGAGAAGATAGAAGACGTTGGACACGTTGCATGAGGCCGTTTCACACTCAACCTACCTATACTCCAAAATACAGCTAAGAAAAATGTAAAGCTCGTTAACTTAATACAGTTACCTCTTTCTATTGATATTATTGTAAAAATTGTGTGAAATGTTACAAGGGAATGTCCATTACTGATTTGTAAAAATGTTATCTAGTATTATTATTTTTTACCTATTTATTATTTAGTAAATTATTTTTTTATAGTCAAGCTAGACATCAAAAAGTCATTGGGAAACCACCTATATATACAGTATTTTCGTAAACACAAACAGCGATAACTTTTTCTATCCTCTCTGTTCTTATACTCTATTTCAAAAAAATTGAATTTCCTTTCTTGAAACCTGCTTTTGCTCCGAGTTTATCACCGGAAGAATTTGATGAATCTTGGAGGATATGCTAAAAAAATATTATTCATTGTGTGAGAAAAATATCGACACACCCAAGCTGAATTCTATTCTCTGTGAAGAACAGCTTTTACAATAATATTACTATAACGACCCACTTTTTGAAGAAAAAATAATTTTATATTATATTATGTATAGTATATGCTTTTCTATAATTATATTTTATTATAGAATTAAAAAAGGGAAAATTATAAAAATATACAGGTTAACAAAAATAATTCGTGCAAAAAAAAATAAAAAATTACACCTGCATAGCGCAACTTTACTAGGTATCCACCTTTATACAATTTTATATAATATTATACACTTACTGTATATAAATGTATAAATATTTATAATCATATATAAAAAATGTGTATATACATACTTTTAAACTGTTAAATAAATTTATACTAAATATTTTAATCTTATTATATATCTTATACATTATTATATAAATATATTTGCCCTCTTTGTTAAAGACGCTACCTTTAACAAGCAGATACAATGGTTGCCAAAAAACAATTGTCCATCTTATGTAAATATAAAAAATTAGACTGTGTCGAATAATTATTAACACAGAATAGTCGTATAAGGTTATTTTTTCTTAAAAATATCAAGAGAAATAATTCCGTCAAAGAAAATAATTAGTTATCCTACTTTACTTCCTTGAACGTTTGGAAGTTTATTCTATATACAACATATGAACAAATAGAAATATGTACTTTGGAAGAAAAATAATGGCTAATAGAAATACGTCTTTTAAAATGTATTTTAATGCACATTAATATGGGGCTAAGAGCTTAACTATCATTTTTCTGGTGTTTCAATTTTCTAACAACCTTCATGGTTGTTTTTCAATTTTTTTTTTATATATTGACCAGTTTACCTCTCCCCATATTACTTTTTGGTGTTTGTGATTTATTGGTATGATTGGTGGGATATCGACGTGGTTGGATAAGAACTATAGAAAATTCTCATTTTGAAGAGTTTATATGATTTTTGGATAAGTTGGACCTTTGATTCAGGTCCCCAGACTTAGATAAGTTTTGAGTTATTGAATTGAATTTAAAAACTTCTAAGTTACGATTTAACTTGATCAATATTTGGTGAAAATAACTCAGAATCAGTGTTTTGATAAATTCAATAAGTCTGCAATATTATTTTAGTCTGATAGCATATATAACTTATATTCATAGTATTCTGAATAAATCTTGAGGGTTCATTCAAGAATTTTAGAACTTGGCTTTAATTATTGGTTTGTTGCTTTTGGTGCAAGTCAGATTTGCTTTTGACGTTGCAAAAAACACATTGGGTGTTTCTTCACATTCATGATGTGGATTTCACGTACGCTAAGGATTAAGCTAGTTTAGTTTCGGGTTTTATACATCGCACTACTTATTGGCTTGGTCATGTTTGCAATGCCGAGCTGGGTTGGTACGTTGCTTTTGTGAAGAAAGATTTTTACCTAGACAATTTTAATTCCTAATTTAATACTTTTGCTTCATAACTCATTTTTTAAGCTTGCTAATTAATTTTTGAGCTCTTTGAAAGGTGATTTTCAAGATTTCTTTTTGGATATGTTTCTAGACCATAATTTTAACATTCCTCAATACTTTAATGAAGGTGGAAAATTTGGAGATTCGTGAACTAGGTTAAGAAATGGCATTTTGATGATTTAAAGGTCTACTTAAACTATATTTTGATGAAATTTCATATTTGAACTTCTTAAGTTATGAATAACATAATTTTTAAAAATAAAATTTCAATTTTATCCTTTGGGGCTGGGCTTTGACTTTTTGATTGATGTTTTGAATTCGAAATAGAAGCATAAAAATATAGGTATCCATGAATTTTTATTCTCATGCAAAAATATATATTTCAATAGATTAAGCTCATTTGAAGACTCTACAAAAAGGAAAGGACAAAGTTTTACCTTCTTTCTATGTTTAAGACAAGTTGAGACTGTTTGATTTTTTTTTTGAAGTACTTTATGTGCTAATTGATTGAAAATGGGAGTAATGGGGAAATGGAGGTTCTATATATGTGAAATGATGAGCACTTATACAAGTACCAACGTATTGTGAAGGGTAAAAAATAATGAATAGACTTGTTTGGATTGATTCTTTGAATGACGACAAATGTATTGGTGATATGTGACAAGAATTTAGGAGTGTAACCTTGTTGGTTGAATTTATTCTTATGTGAGCCGGATTGTAGTTGTAGAACTATTAAAACTACTTGTGTTGCTCAATGATATGTGTTAAAGAGTTGTTACTTGAGAGTCATCATATGGATTGATTATGTAATAGTGTTTTCAATATATTTCATCATACCCTAATTATTTTTGGTTGATTATGAGATGGAGCTAAGGTTTTTACCGATAATGAGGCTCCGATATTCTTTCCTATGGTGCTAGGTCTTTTCAAATAGAGACAAGGTCATTTGCAGTTGTGTGTTCAATGTTAGTTTTGAATGGGTTCGAGGTTTCTTATGAATAGTTCATAAGCCTCGCGATCCCCCATGGGTCCTAACTATCTATCACAACCTAAAAATCAGTTGTGAAAGCATATATTTTCATCCCCATGATTAATAAGACAACTCAGAACAACAAAACAAAAACGCGGAGAGTAAATAGTTTAAGCAAGCAGACAGAAGGTTTACAAAAATAAATACAACACAAAACACCCTAAAGTCTGGTTGTCACTTGTACAAGACTAAAGTAAGAATAAAACATCAAAATTGAACAATCTAAGACAAAATGGAGGACCAGAATATAAGGGTTCTCTGAAAGAACTACTAAATAGACAAGAAGCTACCTCCACAATCCTCTTGAAAGTATCGAACTCAGATGGTCAAGGAAATCAATAAGATCTTAGCCTTGTACCTACATGAAAATGTACAGAAACGTAACGACGAGTACAAGATCAACATATACTCAAAAGTATCATCAGTTGGCCTTAATTTTAAGCGATGACAATGACAACCTAACGACATCAACCTCCTAAAGTACAAACATACACTATAAAAATACAACCTAGTCTAAATATAAATAGCTCATAATACATAAATGAACCAAGTAAACTCCGATTTAACCAAGTTATCAACAGGAAATCCACTAATTCCAGATAAAAAGAAAATAGTAAGGACGGTGTAGATAAGAATGTATCACAAATAAGTAGCTCAACTCACACGTAGGTTAACCAATCTTATCGAATCCAAAGGTAAGCTCAATCACTAACACTGACAAGTCTGCACTGAATCAGAAATCATATAAAATGCTCAACCAATAGGATGATGCATGTATGTCCTATTTGTACTCACCTACTTCTCCTTAAGGATAGTTAGTAATTATGGGGATCTCATGAATCCCATGTAATGTCTAGTATAACCTCGGACCCCTGACAATAAATCTCAAACTATCCAACAAGACCTCCATTGTTCCACAGAAACCTCAGAGCTTCTGGCAGAAATATCAGACTCACATCTAAAAAAAACCCTAGTATATCACCACCACTGCACAAGACAGAAGACAATCTAAAACTCATCATTGATTAATCAATCCTTCATTAATAATTCAACTGGTATAACAACTAGGATCAACATAACAGTATCAATAATTCAATAGTCAAAGAAATCCTCAAATCATGTACACTCAGCCAACCGAGGTTCAACCCTTAAATCTTATCAAAATCCCATAATATTTCACCAACACCAAGTTATTACAAATTTATTATCTATTTTTTTTTTATTTTAGGCCCTTTACAGATATACTAGTATCCCACATACTTAAACGTTGGTCATCTCATTTATGAGGCACACCTAAATTCACCATTACTCTCTCTACAATTAGACAATACAAAAGATCTAAACACTTAGAAAAAGAGTCAAATAAAGGCTCAACTTGACTTATAAAAGTCAACACTCCAATCAAAGTCTTTCCCTTTCAAATAGCTTTTAAATGATCTCAATCTAGTAAAATATGAATTCGACACAATAAAACAGATCTATAGACACCCATATTGTTATTATTCTACTCCACGTACAAAAATCCAACCCAAACATCAAACCCGATCCCTAAGAGAAAAAATAAAATTTTATTTCAAAATCATGTTACCCATAACTTAGGGAGTTCAAATATGAATTTTAGTAAAATCAGAGTTAAAACCAACTTTTAAAACCTCAATAAACCATCAAAGCTTAGATAAAAATATTTTCAAATTCAAATTAAAAAATCTAAGATCTAAAGATGAAATCATGAATAAATCATTGACCTATATTAAAATATGGATTTAGAAACTTACTCAATGAGAATTTTTTGAAACCCACCTTTTGAATTTCCCTAAAATGAGTTCTAAAGCTTCAAAATATGAGTTATAAAGTATAAGACTAAATGGGAATATTTAATCACTGCTAGCGATTCCCTTCTTCATGAATGCGAGCCAGTTGTCGGATTCATAAAGCTGTCTGACCCAAAACGATAGTGTTCGTGATGGTCAGATCGGGTTTACAAAGTACAAACCAGCCCAGACCCTTAGAAGCTCTTAGCAATCACGAACCCCTACGTCATGATCACGATGACCAAGCATAAACCTTCTTTGCAAACACGGAGGCTCTTTTACGAACTCGAAGAAGGAATAGGTTCTGCACCAGAACTGAGAAACAGAAATAGGGAAATAATAAAAATTCCTCCGATAGGACCCTCAGGATTGTTCGATAGCCAGTGGATGCAAACCAAACATACAACACTAAAATTAATATTTGAACTCAACAAAACCATCAAATCATCACTCTAAGGTCTTCTTGACCCTGTAACCACTATGGTTAACTTATGCTAATATTCCAACTGAAAGACAAAAATACCAAGCCCATGGGAATCAAACCAAGCATTCTCCTAGATTAAAAATCACCTCCCAAAACCAATGGAATCAACAAATTTTAAATTTCAGTGTCTAATATAAAACATTGACTAAAGTCAAACTTACTCCTTAAGCCATTCTAACATCTCATCTAGACGCACAAAACCATATTTAAATCTCCAAAACTCAAACCAAAGGTCTATCTAGACCAAAAACCTCATTCTGAAGTTAATGAAATTTCATTTCTACCCTTAATTTCAAAATGTCGACTGAAGTCAACTATTTTAACTCCAAACTTCTAAACCAAAAACCGCTAACCAAAATATCTTGTTTTTTAACTAATCAAACCGATGGGTCACAAATGACATAGATCAACTATGAGAAGGGGTGAAATTGTCATCTTGCAGGAAAAATAAAAAAGGACCCACGGGGTCATTACATCATCCACCACTAGAAATCATATTTTTCCTCAAATATAAGAAAAGAGAGAATACCTAAATTGCTGAAAGATAGGGATATATGGTATAAAAGCTAGTCTCAATCTCCCAAGTAGCCTCCTCAACTAAACAATGCCTCTATTGAGCCTTAACGGTATGTTCTTAGTACTTAGCCTCTGAATCTACCTGTCCAATATTGCCATGGGCTTCTCCTAAAAGTTTAAATACTAATACAAAACAATTAAATCCCACTGGGTCACACAAATGATTAGGAATATACTCCCTCAACATCGATACATAGAAGACTAGGTGCATGGATGATAAACCAGGAGGTAGTTCCAACTCATAATCTACCTCACTCATGTGATGGAGAATATCAAATAGACCAATGAAAATTGGGATAATCTTGACTTTCTTCCCATATATCATCATATTCTTCATGGATGACATCCTTAACAACACACAGTCACCAACTATAAACTCTAAGTCTCCAACTCTCCAATTTTCGTAACTCTTTTGCCTGCTTTAGGTTGTAAAATATTTATTTTGAATTAACTTAACCCTCTTTATTTAAGGCCTAATATCAAAGGCATAAAACCACCCAATCGAAGATCTTCAGCTTCTACGATATAAATTCTTGAAGGGTACCATTTGAATGCTGGAGATAGCTGCTTTTGTAGGAGAACTCGGTTAAAGGCAAGAATTGGTCCCACTGACCATTAAAGTTGATCATATATGCTCGGAGCATGTCCTCTAACACTAGACTAATCTACTTGTACTAACCATCAATCTAGGGATGAAAGGTTGTACCATATCCAACTATATATCTAACTTATGTTGCATAAGATGTCAAAACTGAAATGTAAAATGTATGCCCCAACAAAAATGATGGAAATATGTATCTAGTGCAAGCGAGTTATCTTCCATTATACAGATTAGCTGATTTCTCTGTATTATACAAAGTCCAGATAGGTACGAAGTATGCAGACTAGGTCAATATATCCATAATTACCCAAATGGCATCAAACTTCCCCAAGGTCTAGGATAACCCAACAACAACGTTCATGGTAATATACTCCTACTTCTAATAAGGAATGGGCAATCTTGAGTCAAATCATAGGTTCCTGATGCTTATACCTCACTTGTTAAAAATTCAAATACATAACAATGAAATTTATGGTATCTTTCTTTATGCCACGCCTTCCAATAATCTCGATTCAAGTCATGATACATATTGGAAGCACCTGGATGAATAAAATACCTCAAACAGTAAGCCTCCTCTAAGATCAACCTAATCAAATCATCAATATTATGAATTCAAACCCGACCTTTAATCCTCAAAAGACCCTCCTAATCAAGAATCACCTCCTTAGCCTCACCTCTCAGTGTTTAACTTAAATGATGCACAACTTCCCAACCTCAAATTGTCTCTCCTTAATCCTCTCCACCAAAAAGAATCATGCCTCCACACATGCAAGAGCCATACCATTCTAAAAAATATTCAACCTCACAAAACTATTAGCTAGACTCTGAATATCCCTAGCCAAAGGTCGCTCCTCTATCGTAACAAAGTAAGATTATCTATACTCACCGTCTTCCGACCAAGGCATGTGCCACTACATTTGCTTTTCTAGGATAGTACAAAATTGTAATATCATATTCCTTCAATATCTTTAACTATATAAGTTTTCTCAAATTCAAATTCCTCTCACTAAAGATATACTAAAGACTATGATGATTAGTGAACATCTCGTAATGCACCCCATATAAATAATGTCACCACAACTTCAAAATGAGTACTATTGTTGCAAAATAAACATCATGGGTAGGCTAACTCTTTTCATGAGTCCTTCAACTGCCTCAAAGAATAATCCACAGTAGTCCCATTATGCATCAGCACTCTACCAAGGCTACTCTTAGTATCACAATATACGATAAAACCTTTACCCTATATATATAAGGTCAAAATAGGTGCAAAAATAAACAAGGCCTCGATATTTTGAAATCTCTCCTCACACTCCTCAGACTAATAGAAAAAAAATATTCTTTTGAGTTAAAATAAGTCAACGACACTATAATGAAAGAAAAACCCTGAACAAACCACCTATAATAGCTAGCTAACCCTACAAAACTGCTAATCTCTGTAGGTGATGTAGGCCTCAACCAATCCGAACTATCTCTACATTGTTTGAATCAACTATAATCCCCTCCTTGGACACTACATATCCCAAAAAGTCCACAAAATTGAGCTAAAAGTCATACTTTGAGAACTTTGCACACAACTTTTCATTCGTCAATCTTTGGAACACAATCCTCAAATAATGAACATAATCCGCCTCACTCGTAGAAATACAAAGATATCATTTAAGAATACAATCCAAAAGGAATTAATATACCACCAGAACATATTATTTATCAAATCCATAAATGTCATTAGTGCATTAGTCAACATAAATAACATCACAAGGAACTCATAATGGCCATATCGAGTCCTAAAAGCCATTTTAGGAACATTCAATTGCCTAATATTCATCTAATGATACCTCAAACTCAATTCAATCTTCAAAGAAACTACAGCACCTTAATTATAATCAAACAAATTACTAATATGCGTCAGAAGATACTTATTCTTGATCGTCACCTTATCCAACAAATGATAATCAATAAACATCTACATGGACCCATCCTTATTCTTCACAAACAACATTTGATCACCCCAAGAAGATACACTAGCTCTAATGAAGCTCATACTCACAAATCCTGCAACTAATTATTCAACTCCTTCAATTCCACTAAAACTATCTAATAAAAAGGAATAGAGATGGGATTGGTGCTCAGCTCCAAATTAATATCATAGTCGACACCTCTGTCTGGCGGAACACTTAGAAGATCTTTAGAAAACATATCCAAAAACCATAGTTCAATCATTATCGACTCTAGGAAGCTAAGTTTCACGTGGTTATAATTTTAGCTAACCAAACGTGCGGCACTTGAGTGATCTTAGCACCAAGTAAGCCTTTAAATTGACTAAGTCTTGCTA
>JBDJHY010141735.1:0-13173 GCA_039654485.1 Withania somnifera | reverse complement strand
TCCATTAACATCGAATCTTGACTTAATGGTTTGGTCATCAATCAAAACACGAAGGGACAATTCTCGTGAACCAACCTTGGTCCAACAAATTTACCTCTACAAATTCAAAGAACAAACCAAAATCGAATAAACCACGAAATGGATGGGACACCGGCAGAAGTTAACTCAAGAGAATACCTCACTGTAATGTACGATATGAGGCCACTAAATATGTAGATAATTTGCCTCATTTATGTGGAAAAGAATGGAGGGAGGTGCTGAAATTTAAAATGCATAAGCAACATGAACGTACAATAATTGCTCTCTTTTTTTCCAAAAATAAATTGCTAAAAGTTAATATAACTAAGCATTGTAACGTACAACAAATGCTTTCTGTAATCAACAAGAAGGAATGAAAAGTCTCATTTTACTCTATACATACACGTATAAGTAGAGGTCGCATTATCTTTCATCTGTATCCCATTAAATAATTATTTGGGTATCGCATAGATTCGTTATAAAATATATACAACTATTTAAATATACAATAATTAATAAAAGATTATTTTGAATAAAATCTATCTCTTATAATAATAAATTTCCCAACTAACTAGACATACTATCTTTGTTAAAATATTAATAACTTTGTAAAAGTCTTATAAAATAAATAGGTACACGAATATATTATTTCAAAAGAATATTTCATAAATATATGATATCTTAGAAAGATAATATATGTGTGTGTGTACTATTTTTATATTTTTTTATATAAAACAAATTCAGAGTTAACAAAAGTTAAACTGTCAATTCCTTTTTAACTATTATCCTGTCTAATGGCATAAAGCGCAGCCAAAAGCCTCAAGACCCGAATCAAGAGTCTTCTAAGACTAAAATTCATGTTATGGAGCTAATGGATCGTTCGTAATTTGATTACAAGTATGTCTTCTAGGAATTCATTCTCAAGTTTCCCAACTCTAAAGTTAAAACTCTAAAATAGCAAAATTAAGATGAAAAACAACAGAATTGCAGAAAATTGAACTATCTGTCCCATCAAGTCATAAATGACTTGAGACAGCTATAGAAAAGCTCAAAGCCCAGAAAATACGCAAAGGCTTGGAAATAACGAGGAGGGTCTTTACAATAATTCCTTAGATGTGCTAGCTTCAACATTCACTTTATCCGATCAAAAGCATCTTACTATCTGCCAAAAATGGGTAGTTCCACTGACAAAGGAGGATGAAGGTGCAGAAAGTGTACTCGATCATCTCGTGCTTATTTCTAAAGCCTTAAAGGAAAATTAGAAACAAACATCATTAACTACTTATATTATGGGATACTTTTAAAAATCCAAGGAGGAGGACTGAAATCCTCCATCACGCACCTTATTTTCTTTACTACAACGATACGTTATACTGATGATCATTTGAGGGAATACTTTTGCATGTTTGGGGTAGGAAGAATAATTTAAGCCTTGCAAGAAGAATACTTAGGGGGGGGGGTGATCGCACTAATCTAGACCAAAACTCCACTTTCATATAGAAAGAATGGGATATACTGGCCGATGATGGTAAAAGATTGCTTAGACTATGCTATAAGGTGCAAGGCCTGTTAGTTTCATGCAAATTTTATACACCATCCATCAAAAGTTTTCCACCTGACTATCACATCCATCAAAAGTTTTCCACCTGACTATCACATCTTGGCTATTAGATTCTTTGGGATTGGATGTTGTTGGGTCACTACATAAATCTTCTAGTAGGCACTTGTACATCTTGGCAGCAACAAATTATTTCTCTAAATGGATCTAAGTTATCACCTTTAAAGAAGTAATGAAGGAAAATATTGAAAATTGTCTGATTAAATATCATCTACCACTTTTGCATTCTTCATTACATAATAACAGACAATGATAAGCCATTTAATAACAATCTAATTAATAAGATTTGTGGTCAATTTGGTTTTAGGCGGCATAAATCTTATATGTATCGATGAAGCATTCAAGAATACTATGTGAAACTTATCGAAGAAGGGCATATCCAAATCCATATGAGATTATAATAAACAAATGTAAGAAATTTTATAGGCATATATGACGACTCATTGCATACTGAAGCAAGCAACCCTATGATTGTTAGAATTTATAGTTCAAGTGATCTAACCAATTGAACACCAAATATCTTATCTAAAACTTTTTATTTAAGAAGGTCTCATCGAAGAAGAACTTGCTCAACTACATCTCACTAAGTTAGAAGCACTTGGTAATAAGAGGCTAGAAAAGCCCAGGAAAATCTTAAATGTTATCAAGCTCGTCTACCCTATGCTTTTAATAAGAAGATTCGCTTGAGGTGCTTACAAATTGTAGGTCAAATCCTTGAAGTAATAAGATCCATTATCAATACCCATTAGTTTAGGGATAGGTTCACCTCAAAGTGGGATGGGACAGACATCGTATAAGAAACGTATTCAAATGGCGCTTTCAAGATTGTTAATGCAAGTGGACATGACAATTTGTCCTATTAATACCAAGTTTATGAATATATACTACTTTTGAAGTAAGGTGACACTCTTTAAGATACGAGCATAAATTATATGTTACTATTAGACTTCAAGAGTATAAACTATGTACGGCAAAACAAATTTCTGCTATGTTGAAAACCTCAAAATAGGCAACTTTGGCCAAAGCTAACACAAAAAGGTCCACTAGGTTGAAAACCTCTAATGAGGTGACCCAGAAAAATGTTAGGACCCAAAAAATTACTCTTTTAGAACTACATTATGAGTTTATCATCTTCACCAAAGTATACTCGTGCTTAGAGTTTTATTCTAAAGTCAATCGCATGAGCGCAAAAAATATACATGTTCCTACTAGATTTTCCATATGAAAGTCAGGTCTCCAAATACTTTTTCATCGAACTTTGGACTTTCAATAAACATTGATGGCTTGATGGAGGGAACACCTCTATGGAAAATGAGATTTTTTGACAAGAGTTGACGCTCTAAAATATTTACCTGTAGGTTGGAGTTGCAAATCTTACAAGTCTACAAGTTTGAGTTTTCAAATTTTCCAAGTTCACAAGTTGAAGACCTCAATCTCAACAACTCTACAACATAAAGTCGCAAATCCACCAAGTTTACAAGTTGAAGTTTTCAAATCCATCGAGCTGGCAAGTTGAAATCCTTAAATCCACCGAGGATGTAAGTTAAATCTTCAAATATTCACAAGTTCACAAGTTGAAATTTCCTCAAATTTGTCGAGTCTACAAGATGAACTTCTCAAAATTAGCAACTATGCAAGATAAAAATTTTCAAATCTACCAAGTTAACAAGTTGAAGTCTTCAAATCCTCCAAGACTTCAAGTTACAATTTCATATCCACTATTTTTCAATTTGAAGCTTTCAAATTTGAATGAGTCTATAAGTTGAATTCTTCAAGTACTCCAGGTCTACAAGTTGAAGCCTTCAAATATTCTAAGACTTCTAGAGTTTACCTTCCTTAAGGAAGGGACGTGTATCCACTCCTTTGTACCGTAAGATTGCCTTCTCAAGTTTATATTTCTTATGTGGAGATGAGTCTCTATCCTTTTGATCTATAAGATTATCTTTCGAGTTTATCTTCCTTAGGAAGGAGTTCATATCCATCACTTTACATCGTCATATTACTTTTTTGAGATTAACTTTCTTAGGTGGGAATGAGTATCTGTCCTTTTGATCCATAAAGTTACTTTCTCAACTTTAGCTTTCTCAAAATGGGAATGCATATCCATCCCTTTGCGCCGTAAATTTACCTTATTAAGTTTATCTTTTTTTAGGGCTGGGATGAGATCCATACCTTTGTACCATAAGATTACCTTTCTTAGAATAGGGAAGAGTACCCATCTCTTTACATCTTATCGAGTTTACCTTTCTTAGGGAGGAAATGAGTATCTATTCCTTTGAGTCGTAAAATTACCTTCTCAAGTTTACCTTTTTTAGGGTGGGATGAGTATCGATACCTTTGCACCATAATAGTACCTTTATCATGGACTATTAACGGTTCTTTCTTCGAAAATTAAGAAAGGAAAGGTTAACACAAAGAAAATACAAGTAAAAGAAAGATTTTTATCTGTCAAGATGTTTCAGATTCAGAAGTCAAGTTTAAAACTAAGTCTTGACCAACTTAGAGTTGAACAAAGATTTTTATGTCAACGAAGTTCTTAAAGCCTAGTTTCTAGTGATCAAGATATTTTTTGATGGTGAAATTCCGACATCAATATATAAATTATTTATGAGGCAGTGTAAATATAGAATTCTTGCGGAACATAATCTAGATCAAATTTCAAAAAATTATCTACAACAATCTTGAAGGTGTAAATTTAGATCTTTTGATGTGTTGTAGCGCTCGTGTTTATTTTTGGAGAACTAAGAGGATTGTGGATTTGGTACTTGTAAATTGAGTTATAATTTTTTTTGAATCTTTACACAAATTTGGAGTTACTGATCCATCTAAAGCTGATTTAGTAATGACATCTGGAACAATCTCAACTGTATAAAATTTTGACTTTTGAATATGTTGTAGAAATTTGTGTCTAGTATTGAAGAAAATGACGCAACTTGTGATTTCGTCATCCATGCTTCTATATATAAATATTTTAGTTCACACAGATTTATAATTTTCGGTATGATAAGACTCAAAGGTCACTTCCAAAAATTATCTAGAATGATATTGAAGGGGTTAAATTCTGAAATTTGGATATGTTGAAGATCTTAAAGTCTTAGTTTTTGGGTTATCAAAATATTCATAATTTTAACATTTTATGACAACATATGAATTTACTACCATATGCATATTAAGTTGTAAAAAAGAGATAATTCATTTTTTTAAAGGAACAAATTACCTTACATTATGCTTCCTCGTCGTAGCTTGTGACACTGCAACTGATACAAAAGAATGAAGAGCATACCCAAATATATAGAGATTCTAAATCAGCTATATGAAAGTTCAGGTCGATCTGAAAAGGTAAATATCATTGTCCAATACAAACTAGGAATCCTAATTCAATTGAAAGGAAAAGATATAGCACGACGCCTACAAGTGATAAAAGTTTCCCTAATCTCATGCAGATGGGGAAGAGCCATGCGGTATAATTATAAAAAATGGTACTAGTATATCGGTATAAAGGGGAATTAAGCCAATCCCTAATGACATTAGTTAAGCTAACGTGGAAAAGTGACAAGATAATAAATGGATATTAAATTTAAGTCCAACATATTTGTACTTGATATGGGTGCATTAATCCATGATGTTTATTATACGGTAACACCATTTTAATTAAATTCAAGATATATTACTTCAAACAAATATTATAAATTAATATAATTTAATTAATAATTTTAGATCAATAAATATGAATTCAATTAAAGTCTAATTTTATAGGGCTTGTCCTTGATTTGTGCTACAAAATAATGAACTCATGATGGTAAGTGCAGATGTCATCTTATTCTAAAAGCTCGGGTTGGTGCCATGTGTCAGATAAGGCAGCACACAAAAGTCAAATAAAAGAGCCAATAGGATCATGCTACATGTTAAAATGACAAAAAATTCCTAATGAAATCAAATACCAATGAAAATATGTCACATCAAAAAATGACATGTTTCGACCAATCAAATATCGCCATGTCACTTAAATATAATTTGTCGAATGAAGAAGCAAATCTTCATCACAAATTATCCATTCTATAACTATAAATAGGGTTTTTTCATAATAAAAAAGATGTTTGAATTTTAGTAAGAAGCTAGAGAGAGCTCATGGAACAAATGTCGTAAATTTCTATGGAAGTTACAAGATTAAGCAATCAAATTCAAATACAAGTTAAGATTAATACCATTAGATTCAAGATTAAACTCAAAAGCCATTAAACTCAAGTCCAAGTGAGAATCAAGCTTATAAATAAGGTTCAAGATCAAACTTAAAGGCCCTTAATTTCAAATATAAATGAAGATTAAGTTCATCAAGATTCAATATCAAATTTATATGCCTTTGAATTTGTATTCGAAATAAGAATCAGAGGAATCAAAGAGATTGTAACACTCACTACTTGAAATTAAATACTATGATAATAGTGATAACTTTTTGTTTTGATTATTATTTTATCAATGCAAATTTTATTATCTATACAAACTTCATTTTAGCAAATTTAATTGAAAAAATACAATAAAATTTGTAATTTATTCCAAGATGTCAAAAGTTACACTATCTAGGTATCTATTTTTTTTAAAGAAAATATACGAGTAAATTAGTCACATGCATATACAAAACTGAATAGATAAAATAAAAAAAAAAACAAAAAATAAATTAGCAAATACACAAAAATAATTTACATGATAAACGTTTTTGAAAGTTTCAGCAAGAGATATTATATGTATCTTTTTTCAAAAATAAACATTAAGAATTTGTATTTATCTAGAATGTATTTCCTCAGTATAAAAAAAATACCAAAATCATAATTACGAAAATCAAAATTGAAGGAGAAAAAAGAAGAAGAATTAGGTAGAGAAACTCACCAGAAGAAGTCGGTGAAAGAAAACTGCAAAGTCCTTTAAAATAAAGTTTTAGAGCGATGTGACCTAAAATTCTGTGCATTGGATGTGTACATATGATAATACAAAAGTACAAATAAATTAATGTCTAATAAAATTTGTCCAACATTACAGTACATTTTACATCTCATTGTCAACTATATCCTTTCAATGTTTGTCCTTTGCTTGTTCACTTTTATATACTAAGTATAAAATGCATCATCAACGAGATTAAATGATATTTGTATCGGAAGAGTAAAATATATGTTTCACTCTCTTTTTCATACCTAAGTTTCGTTTTACTTTATTTTCATGACAAGAATTTTAGTGATACAATAAATAATATGTATTATAAGATATGTGTAGTCCTTTTTTTTCATTAGAATTTTTTTTACTGTAGATATATTATTTAAATATGAATGTTCATAACTTCTAGATATATTATGGTAATATCATACCAGCACTATTATCATGCCCCGAGGCTACACCCTGAAAATAGCACATTTGATAGCCCAGATATACCCTTGAATCCAGCATGCTCTAAACAATACCGGTAAATTGAGTTGAAGCACTATATAAATATAAAATAAAAAGAATATTGGCAATATGGAAATCTCTAACTATATATCTACATAGTCTGAAAGTCATACTAAACAAACTAGAGGAGTTGCTTGGATAAATCCCTAGCTAACTGAAATAAAAACACTGAAAAAAATACTCTAAGCTGAGAGAAAAGTATGAATAAGCTAGGTCTCCGAATAATGAATACTAACTAATCAAGCTATGGATGAAGGAATCTAGTCAACTGTGTGCAAGGATGGCTAGACAGACCTACATTATGAGACAATACAGACATAAAGTATACGTCACTATGTGAAATATATCGGTATATAGTCAATGAAACTAATAATTGATGCTGAGTTAGAATATGAAACTAAAAATATGCATACAACTAAATTAAATAAGTATCTGGGTTGAATTTGAAACAGAGTAAAAATTATGATAGAGCAATTTATGAAAGTGTCAATATAAATAAAATCACAAATTTATAAAAGAGAGATAAAGATCAAGTAAATATTGGACACATTTCTTTAGATTAAAGTTTGTAAACTCTTTAGTTGTAAACATGTAATTCTAATTGAAAGCAGAATACGAGTGGAAATTTCTATAACTAATATTACTCTGAGTGAACAACCCCAAAGTCCAACATCTAACTCCATGTTAGGAGGATCCCCTATGCCTTGCCAGATTATAAAGCCTAATAAACCTCCTAGTGAATTCACTAATTCTAGTTTAAAGCATAATATCTTATAGGCTAATCATCCTACGGTGGCACGTAGTTTTGGGATTTGGGTATCAGCCTCTACTGTTAGATTAAAGACCTCGACCTTCTCATATTAATACTACTCCAAAAAATGAAAGAGATTGACTGACTGCTAGTGACCTAATAATTAGACCTATCTTAGTACCTAACTGACCATGTAAAAATTGAACTGACTGTCTGAATAACATGTTTTTCTAATTGACATTGATTTTCTGTAAATACGTCTTAAGAATAAATTGTAAAGCATTCTGAGTATATAAAACACTTTGATTTTCTGAACTGGACTTAAGTCTTCGCAAGTCATAAAATCAAGTATAATTGATTTTGAGTAATTTAAATCATAATTTTTGAAATTATTCCTAGAATTTTTTTTTATGATCATCAAGTTATACAACTTGCATTAAAGTCATGAAAATATGCTTTTGATCATGAACAAGTATATGAATTATGAAAACATGTATATAAAACATAAAACATGTTATACAACTGAATAAACATACTCAACACACTATGGGATTAACCCTAACTTCATGAATTATAAACTTTATTGAAAGCTTCGGGGTTTTGGACACAAGGGTGGAAGGCAACCCTAGTTGAAGTCTTACATACCTGATTTGTGAGCTTTTAAGCTAAATTTGCAGAGGTCTCTAAGCTTTTTGAGGAACCCTAAGTTGTTTCTGAGAAAAGCCTGAGAGAGTTTGAACTATGATATAATTTTTCTAATTTTGAGAATAAGATAAATAATAGGTCTAGGATATTTATATAACCCTTAGGTAAAACAAAAAAAAACATAGGATTAGCTTAAAATCCTAAGGAAACACTAGATTATCCTTCAAAAATTTAACTAAAAATTTATTGCATGGTGTAATAAGTCGACCTATGACTCATGACTCAAGTGATGATCCTAGGGTGAAAATTTTTAACCTACTGGAAGCCTACCAGAAATTGACAGTACGAGTCGTAAATCACAATCCACGACTCGTACGTTCATTCGTAGGGCTAAGGACTGAGTTTGGGATTTTGCATCTGGAAAACCACGAATTATCTCCATGAGTCGTGATATGAATTCCACGACTCATGAGATACCTCGTGGATAGCCAGAAAAAATTTAACTGTTCTAGACTAGGGTTTCATGAAATAATAGACTACTCATAAGATGCCTTTCACGAGTACAACGTATCGGAACCTGAAATAGAAATTCTATTTTTCTTAGCTAAGTCAGTGTTTTCTAATCCAAAGTCAAGTATGGAGTATTACAATATCTCCCTCTTGGGATCATTCATCCTAGGATAATGGCTAAAGATGAGTCTATAGTGAAATTGATATTTGAAACTGACTGAATGAGTTGAGCATGAACATAATATTGACTGATCTGATTTAAGTAAACCTAACTGAATGCATCTAACATGAATGCATAAGTTGATACATAAGTAAGATAACATAGAGAAAGAAACATGGCAACAATGGTTGAACAGAGAGGATAATTACCTCATACTAAAGTTGATCTAGAATGGAAAGACGGGGATATATGGTCATTATATCTTCTTATTCTTCACATTATATCACTCTATGAATTGATTCTTCTAAATATCTTTTACCGAAGCTAATTTTTATTTTCTAAGCTTGCAAACCTGATGGACTAAGATTTGAATGGTATCACCTCATATATGAGGTTGTCTCTAAGATAGATATAACACCCTGAAAGTTGAGCTAGAATTTAAACTATTTTATGTTCGTGATAACGCCTAAGTCCTAAGAATTTACACAAAAGGTAGGTGATAAAATCCTAAATAAAGTGTGGGAACGAGTGTTTGAGTTGATTCAATATCATAAGAAGCTTCTGATACAAAGTTGAGTTCAAGTCCTTCCCTACCGGTTTAATTTTTATGTTATTTCATGCTTAAGAAAAATTTAAACAATAACATATCATAATATATAAATATTTAGGTGATACATAACCTATCCACAGAAAGTTCTTTAAGTGTGATGTCCAATGCAACAAACTATATGTCATTTTGAGTTAAGTAAAACATTATAGGCACTTTACTAAAGTATGCATTGCATTTGAAATGTTTCAAAGTGTCCCGTGAAGGACCAAGACTCGTGCTTTGAAGCAATACAATTCTTGGTTTGAAGCAGTACGAGTCATGATCCTCACTTGTACTCGTTGAAAACATCATAAATGTTGTGAAGGTTACACGAAACCCAAACCATGACCCTTACTGTTGCATATCACTAATTGTACTTCCAAACCGTGTTGTTAGAGATTTAAAACACAAAAATCTCTATTCCTTTAGTATGAAACCACATAACGAGTCATGATATTGAGGAACACAACTCGTGAAGTGGAGTCTCTTGGTTTTGGAGATGTTATCCAGTGAGCAAGGCTCATCCATGAATCAAGAAGGTGCACTCCAAGATTTGTATAGTGTCACTTCACGAGTTGTAGAGTGATGCCCTATTAGTTTCTTATGTGTTTAATGAGGGATGTTTTGGGTAACTCCTTTCACTTTTTGTACTAAAACCATGACATCTTGGATTCTAAACATGACATTAAATACCCTAAGCTCTAAATCCATTCATCTTTTGGCTAATTGATCAAAGTAAGGGTTTTCTTCAAACTTCTCAAAAGAGACAAAACTAGGGTTTATCGTAGAGATTTCTCTGTAGCATCTTGGTTGTTGATTTTTGTCCATTAAAATGCTTGTAATCAGGTACATTGTCTTTCAACAAGGAATCGTTTCATCTTTTTTCCCAAAAACTCTTTTTAAATAAGGTTTTGAATATGTAGAAGCATGTTATGTTTAATTTTATAAACTATGAATCCCTGAAGTAATAGTTTACTTGATATTTTTTGAGTTATAGTTATGAGGTTTTCATGACTATTGTAATTATAAAAGTGCATGAGTTAGCATGATTTGAAAGTGAAGTAAAAGAAAGAAAGATGCTTTGAAGTATGGATTGAGCATTGTTTTTAAGGTTTACTCTTAAAACTCGAATAGAGCATTGAAGTGTCATATTTAGTTGACTTTTTATATGATTTTAAGAGTAAATAGGAAGCATGTTTAAATTGAAAATTTTTGTCTAGTTAAGCCTAATTGAAGAGAAGTAATAATGTATGCTTAAATTGATAAGCTGAACAACAGATGTTAATGAAGAGTCATAATTGACTAAGTTTACCAATCAGTACTAATTTATAAATGTGATAGCTTCATTAGTGGTTTTCAAGGAAGGGAAAATTCTACTAGTCATGGAAAGTTGAAAGTGAATAGAAAGTAAAGTAAATATTTTTATGGGAGGAGTATTAACACCGAGAATGGAAGAGAAGGTCCCAATACCCATTAACCTACGTAGCCAGCATAGGTTATTATTTTTAGTACCGTTCAGTTGTACCTAGTATGTCTAGTTGGATCCACTAGAGAGAGAGATGTTCTCTCCTATGGAGAGGTATGGGTAGTCCTACTCACTGGGCAAATTATAGACTTCATAGCTATATGCTTTAAGGTATGTCGGTTATAGGAACTCCTAAAGAGAAGCTAAAATTTTATGCTTTGAAAGAAGGAGAGAGAGAGTATATTTTTAACTAAGTCTTTATCTTTTGTTAAAAACTGATGAATTGAGCTATACTGACCGAGTTTACTCAAGCTATGAGATTTTAATTATTTTTATTAAAAACTAATAAGTTGCTTATTTGAGTTAGAATTGAAGTTAAGATTTACTGCCATGCATTGCATAGTACTTATAATTATACTATATAGCTTGTTTTATACCAGCTCATGTACTAAGTACATGTCTTATGTGATGATTTTGGTCTTGTTGCATGTGTTTAAGCCCATGTAGATGTTGTCAACCGTCCATATATTCGAGGTTGACATTACCTGAATTCCTAGAAGATTATTGATTGGTGAGTCCTCATATCATTCGAGGAAAAGCTATGGAGTTATTTTATTTTCTTTATTTTTCAATCGCCTGGGAGGGACAAAAGAAAGATCTTGTTGTTTCTTCAATAATTTCTGATCTCTAGTGGACCTCTCAGTAGGATTCGAACCCAGATGAAGTTTTGACCATCTATTATGTCGAAATGTTTTTTAAAAAAATTATCGAATTCAAAATAAATGTCCGCTAGCACATCGATCTGTTAATTCAATAAAATGGGAATTAGCACTTGATTTCGTTAGCAATAAAAAGAATTCATTTTGAATAATAGATGTCTTTCACATCCAGCTATAACACTGAGTAATTTTTTAATTTCTAAGTCGAATTTGGAGCATTGCAAAAACTTGGAGATCCAATTACAAAAAGACAGGCAACCTGATACAACATTGCTTTGGTATCTTTCTTTCGCCCTTATTGATCGAATCATATGTACTGGTCAGTATAATCTCGTATATTCGCTTATTCTCTACGAGAATTCTGATTTAATGTCAAAAATGCGAAGAAATAAATTTATCATTCCACTACACTCGATTCAAGAACTCGAGAATAAACTAATGCCCTGTTCAAGTATCTCGATGAAAATCCCCGTAAATGGTATTTTTTGTTGAAATAGTATTCTTGCTTATTTCAATGATCCTCGATATAGAAGAAAGAGTTCGGGCATTATTAAATATGGGATTATAGATATGCATTCAGTCATCAAAAAAGAGGATTTGAAAAAAAAAATTCTTTAGTGGTTTTGCCCAATCTGCTATCCGAAAGAAAAGGGAATGGCCCGGCTATCCCACCTAGCCAAGCCAAAAAAATAGATTAGATATAATTTAGACAAAATGAGTTGGAAAAAAAAATAAAAAAGGAATACTTAAGCTGATTCCAAAGAGAGATTCAACAACGGAAAGAAAGACTGATTCTTTGGGATCCTTCCTTTCTTCAAACGGAACGAAAAGAGATAGAATCAGGCCGATTTCCGAAATGCCTTTCTGGATATTCCTCAATGTCTCGGCTATTCACGGAACGCAAGAAGCAGATGATTAATGATATAGGAATATGTGCATCTAAAAGATCTTTCATACTATGCCCAATGCCAAAATTAGTTCTATACATATGTCCAGCAACGAGAAAAATAAATGCAATAGCTAAATGGTGATGGGCAATATCAGTCAGCCATAAACTTTGCATTTGTGGATAGAATCCCCCGAGAAGAGTTAGAATGGCAGTTCCCGCCCCTTGGGCGGTACCAAATAAATGACTACTTGAATCGAGGTTTAGAGCATAAACATTCCATTTGACCAATTTAATTTTTTACTTATTCAATGAGACTGAGTTAATTTGTAAGCTCACCCAACCTAACCCAACCTATTTTAATTTAAAAATCTCA
>JBDJHY010141715.1:9807-23073 GCA_039654485.1 Withania somnifera | reverse complement strand
TATGGTTGGGGTTTAGCCTTTAATTGACTTCATACTACAATACTGAATCCAAAAAATAAAGGGTAACATACCACAAATATAAAATTTAGTTGATTGAAGAATAATGACAAAATAACTCAACACTTATGTTGAAGGAATATGGGTATTAAACCCTAAATCACAAGTGTCAAAATGTACGTCATGAATAATTGTCATCTCCTAAAATTAATCTAAGTGTGCTATTTATAGAGTGTAGGAATAAGTGCAATAACAGCAACTTGGGATGGGCTTTCGTCAGTTTAGACGGCCAGGTAGGCGAACAACCTTGTCACAGATGGAACCATTTGGCCTTTCATCTGTCACCCCATTTAATCCAGTGAACTTGCCAACAGGTAGTTCCAAATGAGTGAACCATCTCCCAATAGACAAAATGTCTACTGAATCACCCATTCCTTACTTCTTATCCAGTAGAGTTCTAAGCAGGCGATTCATATCAGCGAACCATCTATCCTCAGATGGTTCGTCTGTTTCACAGTCTGTTGGTGTGGCTCAATCTAGTGTACTTCCTTTTGGAAGAATAAATCAGATATTTCCTCTAAGGCCGAGAGAATCTGCCCGTTTGTCACCTAAAAAGTGCCCTTTTCTCATACAAGTGATGCATACTTCCACCTATTGACTTAACCCTACAAATACTCAACAAAAGCATTAAACACGTTGTTATTACTCAAGAACATGCTCTATTTTTTGGGGGTTTTAAGTGTGAAATGTGATGTAAACTACTGTTACATTAATAAGCAGTTGCCATTGGTAGAGTTTTCTTATAATAATGGATATTACTCCAGCATTCAGATGACACCTTTTGAGGCTTTATATGGTAGGAGATATAGATCTATGATTGGTTGGTTTGATGTATTTGTGGTAAGAGCCCTTGATACAGATTTTCTTTGTGATCTATAGAGAAGGTATGAGTTATTCTGAATAGAATATGGAAAGTCTAGAGCAGACAAAAATGTTATACTAATACTCGGGTTCAAGCCTTAGATTTTATGAAGGGCGACCGTGTTATTTAAGGAATCACCTATGAAGGGTGTGATGAGGTTCAAAAAGAAGTATAATCTCAAGGTTTATTGTTCCATTTGTGATTCTAAAATGTGTCGGGGAGGTAGCTTATGAGTTAGCTTTTCCACCTAGTTTATCAGGGGGGTATGCTACCTTTCATGTTTCTATGCTTTGGAAATACATCCCTGATGATTCTTATGTGATTCACTTTAAGTTTGTGACATTGGATATATTCTTGAATTATGAGGAGGATCTCGTGAGGGCTCGGGATGGATTTAGGAGTCTTTGTGCTAGCCGTATACGGTGAGAGATGCACATACGTAATGAGGGATTACTCTAGAAAAGTAGGTTAGAACATTAAGGACTAAGAATTGCATCACTAAAGGTTCAGTAGAAGCATCGTCCAATTTTAGATGTGATGCAGTAGATTGAGTCCGACATGCATGTGAAGTATCCATAGCTTTTTTAGGCTTCAAGTACTTTTATTTCTTTATGTTCGAGGACGATCATGATTTATAGTTGTTGATAATGTAATTACTCGAAAGGTCATTTTTGGACTTTCTCATAAAATTACTATTTTTCCCTTCCTAAAGTTGCTCCAATTCATAGTTATTCATTTTATGGGGTTGGATTGGAAAAGGGGGATAAAAGTTGCAAGTTTTCAGATACTTTTAAATTTTGAAAGACTTTAAGTTGAAATAGTTAACTTTAGTCAACACTTAGAGTTTTGAGTATCGGAATGGAATTTTTTCGGTTCTCTTAGCTCCCTAATGTGGAATTTGGTCTAAGAAGACCTTCGTTTTAATTGTAGGCTTTTTGTGGCAATTTTAGCCTATTTGAGCAGATAAAATTAACTTTTATGGCCAAAATTTAACTTTGATCAACATTTGATGATCGGGCACTTGTATGATAATTTTTTCAATTTTGTTGGATCCGAGAGGTTAATTTTGGTCTAGATGAAGGTTTGTATATTATTCTGGAGTTTTCGGGTGCTTAATCATATTTTATAATGAAGATTATATTTTATCGACCATGGGGGTTAGTAGATTAAGGTGACTGAAAATCTATGTTTTGATAATTCCATTACGTTTGAAATATCATTTACACTCAAAATGTATATATGGATTATGTATATGAGATTTCGAACGAATCTCTAAAGTCCTCTTGAAAAATTGCATTTTTGCTATCAAGAGGCCTCATACAAACTTCACCATGGCTATATGGGTTGTTTGGTAGTCTGCATGGGCCTGGGTAAAAAAATTTTTTATCAATAAATAAGGGGAAATTTTCTATTTACAGGGTCCCAATCCCACATATAAACCTAGCACGTTATTTTACACCATTTTCAAGTTCGGAAACCCTTATAAACATCTTAGAAGAGAATTTATCCTTTGAAAAGATTTTGGTGATAAGAGTTTTCAATGATTCAAGGCTTTTGGTAAAATTCGTATTTGACTAGATTTTGCAGACTCGAAAGTTGGACACAAAAGAAAGACACCCACTTGAGTTAATTGCTTCGTTAAAGGCAAGTGGAGACTTTGACTCTCTTACAAAGTGTAGTAGGCTATTATGTGTTAATTATTTGCAATTGGGAGTAACAGGGAATACATGGGGGGTGTTCGTGTGGGTGAAGTGACGAGTATTCATCTGAGCACTAGAGTCAAGCATTCAGAGTTAAAACTAAGGAATAAAAATGGATAATAATAATTATTTATTTGAATCCTTTATTGAGTTAAGATTTATAGGGCGTTGGTATTCCATTGAAGAATTATTTATTCTTGATTAATTCTTTATTTGATGATATGCCCATGTGTGGTTTCAATTGACTAGTTATGATTCTTCACTTATTTTGCACCCATGGGAGGCACTGTAATGGTATTTATATTCTATGGTATCATGTGAAGGACTTGTGCTTAATTTATCTTTTATTTACATATTTATATATGTACAGTGGTTTTCTTCTACTTTTTTTTTATAGATGGATACTACATTGAGCCAAATTTGAATATTGCGGTACTGAATTGATTTATGAAACAGACATAACTTGGATGTGAGATGATATGTATGTTACCCAGTATTTGCAACCAATTATTAAGGTGATGGGAACACACAATATTTATAGATAAGGATGAGGTAATATGATTACCTAGTCTTACCAGCTGAGGCTGAGGTGACAGGTAGTACATGGCTTATCTAGCCCCATGGTTCCTGACCATACCAGATTAGCTGTAGGTGTGTAAGATGAGTTGGTTACTTATTATATGGAACTGATATTGTATGTCATTGAAATATTTAGATAGACACATGGTTATGATAAATGAATAAGTCTACTTCTCGTTAGTGTACGATGTACCCTTCCTATTATGAGTAGACTTGTGTGTTGGAAATTAATATGAGTGTAAAGGATTCTTACTTGAGTTAGTGGTATAACAAGTGGGGTTCCCCATGAATAATGGATTAACTCGAGAAGGAGGACCTGAAATTGAATAGAAAAGTGATTGATACTTCCTGATAATGGCTTAGTTCACTAGATGATTCATCTACCTTGGATTAACCATCTAAAATGCTCCTCACAAGTCCATTCCTTGGCAGCGTTGGATGTGCCCTTCCTATCGTAGGTCGACTTGTGTGTTTGGGTTTGAGTGAAGCACTAAAGGATGGTAAAGAATTATTATAATTAGTATTTATATATTGGTTTATGAGTTGATTATGTATTGGTTATGAGATACAATATTAAAAGTTGTCTATTTATTTCAGAATCTATCGTACAAATCTATTTCTTAGCAGTGACGGATGTACCCTTCCTATCGTAAATGGACTTGTGAGTTAGAGACTGACATAGATGTAGACTTGAGTAGATTTCCCTTTTATCTTAACCTATCCCTTTTATAATCCAATCCATAAGTCCATTATAAAGTTGTATTAGATGTACCCTTCCTACTGCAGGTGGACTCGTATATTGGGGACTGAGATAAGTGATAATCTCCCTTTGCAAGCCTATTATACAACTAGTGGGATATTCCATGGGTTATAAGTTGAATCGACTAGGGAGGTCTACACTTGGTATAGGATGAGGGGAGATTTTGATACTTGTAATTTATTTTGATATCAAATACCTTGTTGATCTTGATATTTATCTGATAAGATGCCTAATGAGGTGATATTGATAACTTATTGTGATAATAGCCTGTGTGACTTTGTGTTGATATTTTGTTAGTTGATTCTAAATTATTACTGTTGGTTTCTTCTAAGTAGTCTTTATTATTGTTATTCCCCAGGCCCTATATATGGTTTTATAAACTACTAGATCATGATATTTTCTATAGCTTGGTGTCATATGAGGATTGAGTCGGGTTGTCAGGGTAGAGGTGCTCTTCACCGCTTTTTTCTAGATCCAACTAGGGATAGTTGATGATTACATATTTTTTAAATTTTGGTACTCCTTCCCTTGAGTGTCTACACATATGTTGGTTCTGATTCAGAGAAGCTTATTTGTCTTTTCTCAGATCGTAGTACGAGTCCGATTATCCAAAGATTAAGAGGTAGCTTCTTGTAGTCTGGCATGCACCATGGACTTTCACTATTTTATATGTTTATTTCTGCTTTATTGAGATTTGGATACACTGAGACCTTTTTATTTATCAGACTTGTATTTATCTATTTAGCATCTTGTACACCGTGATTTCAGATTTTGGGAGGCTGATTAGTTGAATTCATTTTATACCTTCTTTCCTTCTTGCTAATTCATTATTTTCCGCATTTACCTTTTATAGATGTTGTTAGACTTACTTGTCCAGGTGGGTTAGGACTAATTCTATCACGACTAAATTTTGGGTCGTGACAACAACTTTTCCAACTTCTCACTAAACTCTTCCAAGTACTGGAGGTGTTGTCTCTAGAGCTAGTTCCATACTTACCAATGAGAGTTTTGGAACAATGGGTAGTGGGCTTCTTTAGTATTCTCTAAGAATCATTACATTTTCTTTCTTTTAAATTAGTTTTATTGGCATAATTATTTTATAATTAATTACTATCAAATTTGATTAATAAATTGAGATTTATATTTTTAATCATATAGATAAAAGAAAAATTACATCTTATATTATTTTCATTTAGTTTATTAATATCTAAATTTCAACTTTAAAATATTAAATTACTAATTTAACTTAGCTTTAACAATTTGTCAAACTGACTATTGAAAAATGAAATATGCCAACAAAGTTGGTATGGATAGAGCATGTACATGTTTATACATTATAATAATTTATTACTCCCTCAATCTTAATTCATATTTTTTTTGAACTTAGAATGTATTTTTAAAAAGTACAATCCCTTTATTCCTTTTTAGTTGGCATAAGTTTATTTATTAGATTCAAAATTGTAAGATATATTTTCTAACCATATTAAAAAAATTATAATTTATTGTCACGACCCGATTTCTTAGGTTGTGATGGCACCTACAATCATTATATTGGAGAATCAACCTATGTAGCCTGGAACATCAAGTAACGGGCTACCAAAAGACTAACGGATATGCACAAATAATATAAAGCATCAAAAATAAAATGAAATCTAGCAAATAGAAAAGTTAACTAAAACAGTGATTGAAAGCCAACCCATGACATTGTATAAGTGTATTTGCAAAAGCCATCAAACATACAAAGTACGGGAGTATCAAAGGTAAATATACAAGATATATCTGGAATATAAAGGAGCCATAAGGAAATATGAGGAGAAGCATGTAAATCTGGTTGCCAGGAGCTCACTTTAAATCTCCAAACCTAGAAAGCTAGCATAAACAACGGTACAAAGGAGATAACACACCGGGATCTGCACCCGAAAAAGATGTAGAAGTATAGTATTAGTACTAATTGCTAACGAAATGAGTACCCAGTAGGATTCATGGGCCCAATGGGCGCATACAAGATATTAAATACCATAAATTTTAGAAGGTAATGAAAGAAGTCACAGAAAGCAAGTATGAGTAGTACCAAAAGCTAGTTACATAGAAAAGAGACAAGACAAGCAGATAACAGGTAAATACTGCAAGCTATGCATAAGGAAGGACTCAGTCAAGGAAGGAGATAAAACATCCCCAACCCCCTTGAAGCAACAAAAATAGTAGTAAATTAAATAGCCAAAGATAATAAGAGAATACTATAGGAGATAGCTGATGCAGCAATAACCTCAATGTTAGGATAAGGGAAAGATTATCTAAGTCAAGTAGAACACCAAAGAAACCCACTAAGTGAGATTAATCAAAAAGTATCTAGCTATAACTAACAAATTAAGCTAAGGGTAACAATAAAAGGAAAAGAAGTTAAAACTTATTTGATCCCCCATAATCAAGAAACGTTACAAGCAAGGCACACCTCACCCTTTTGGCCCCCATAAGTCTGTAGAGTACATCCATAAAATAATTGCAATAAAGTAACATAAAATTCTTGCATTAACTCTAATGTATGATCCCCCTCTTATAGAAGATTCATAAGGGAAAGATACATGGAAGGCCCCAACATATATACCTCTACTCCCCTATATAACTTTCCTTTGACATGCCTAACCAAAAACGATAAGGTCCATGAAGGTGCATCAATCGCATACCAGTCTCTCTGACCACGTCTCCAACCTCATAGGGATATAATAATATACCAACTCAATCGATGTAAAGAGTAATAAAAAGGCTATACTCAGAATTTGAAGTTAGACTGGAACTCCAAGTGCTAGCAATGGTGACAGTACCCGTTCCAGGATTATAGCCTGGACAAAAACAATTAGGAAAAGAGTGAACCAGGTGCCTGATCATCGACCGAAACTAAAACAAGTAAAAAGTCCTTTATTTAGTATTTACTATCAAAAGTTCTATTTATAACCATTTTTATAATCGCTTAGCCAATAATTTTAAAAAATGGGATCTTAAGGCCGAAGTTTTTCAAAAATCAGTAATACTGGGCTATAAGACTCAAGATGTGGAGAAAAACATGATGCAAATATCTCTATAACGGCGAAGCATGAATGCATAAGAAATATAACTGCAGTTGCCCAGCTAACCCTGTTCAAGATCAATTTACATCTATCATAGTTAGCAGCACATAAACCAGCCCAAACCCACGGGTAAAATCTAAAAAGCAATCCATGTCATTGCATCCTATGCTTCTAGAGTCTCACCTAAGGCCACCACAAGGCCAAAACTAGGTAAAATATAAAATATTACTTCAATGTCTAACGGTAACCGAAAATCGAAGTAGGTAGAAGAATAAGGGAAAAGGGTAACTATGTCAACCTATGAAGTCTAACCCAAAGGAAGATATATAGCACATTTATATACACTATGCACCCTATCTCAAGATAAGTAATCCAAAGCCTACCTGGCATCCGAAGAAAGTTGTTGAAAATTATGAGAATCAGCTCGTCGACTCTGAAAATACTTCAACTGGGTCAAAACTAGAAAAATAAAAACTTATGCATTAATATGAATCCAATGATATTATTTATGCTAAAATCAGAGTTAATCCAAAATTCGAGTCCAAAATGGGCCCATAAGACCTACTAACCAGATCCAGGAACAAAAGTTACCACAGAGTTTCAAGAGATACCACAAACTCATGCTCCAAAGAAGAAGAATAGAATTTTACTTACAAGCTACAGAGCCTCGTCGAGAAATTTTTGAATAGCGCTCTAATAGAATTCAAGCTTGAACAATTGATGTAGTAATTAATACTCATATTTCCTCTCCTCACGTCACATACATACATTATACTAGTAGATATATAAATTAATGGATTAGTGGTAATTAATGGGTAATTTCTATTTAGCTTTAGTAGGCGGTAGCCTCCTCCCCCACTTTACATTTGGGGATGAGGTGACAAGCCCCTCAGACTTAGCCTCAATATTAAATATTGGGTATTGCGTCAGTTCATAATAGAATAAAAATAAAATTTTAAATATACTATAACTAATAGAAGATTATTTTGAATAAAATTTACTTTATATAATATTAATTTTTAATAAAAGTATATCTATTATTTTCATTAAGATACTAATGAATTATAGAACTCTTTAAAAATAACATAGATAAAAGTTTTGTATTTAAAATATTACTTCATAAATACCAAAGAACTTTTAGAAAGATAGTGAAATATTTATATTTCAAATACCAAATAAAAATTGACACTCTCGAGTCTAGCGATATTTTACGATAAAGTCGACAACTCGAGCTCTAAATCAGAAGTCATCATAAATTTTGACAAACAGCTCAGGGAACCAAACTAAAGACCTACCTAACCTAAATTCAACATTTAAAAGCTGATGGAACCATCAAACTTTTGAACTCAATGCTCCGATCATTAAAAGTTGAATGAAGTCAAACCTTCAACTCCGATGATTTGTTATCCCGTCAAACTGAATAAAATCGTACTAGAAGCTCCTGGATCCCAACCAAGGATCCACCTAGAGAAAAGTCCATAAATCAGAGCTAATAGAAGTATTTGAATTTGATTTTGAGCTCGTATCAATAATATTGATTAAAGTCAATGACATCCTAAGGTAAAGCTCTAAAACTAGGAAATGGATATACAAAATTCAATGGAAACCTCGAGGACCCGAGCTACCGGTGCCAACAAGTCATAAATGACCTGAGAAGCTACAAAAATGCTCTAGAGTAAAAAAGGTTCATGGATGCAAAAATAATCGAAAGCGTCATTACATCATCCACTACTAAAAATGACTTTTGTCCCCGAAAGTGAGAGAAGACGATAGAAGGGAAGGCCGCAAACTCCAAACTTAGGGAAATCAACCCCACAAGACCCGCTCACACACCTAATATATATATATATATAGCCCGAGAGACACTTCCACGAAACATTAACTATGATAAATCTAGGAATCTCAAAATTCTTTGACATCTCAAACTAGAATATGCGCAAGCTCTCCAACAAAGTTTGAACCTATCATCGATGTTGAATAATTCCTTTCTAGAATTTGCAAAGCCCATACAAAAGAAAATTCCACAATGTTGATTGAAGAAAAAATTGAAGTGAACAAGGTCTAACCCAAATGCTATGACTTGTGGGCCTAATATCATAAAATACTCACCCTAAAAATATCCGCACCTTAAAACCTGAACCATCAAACCATCAGATAAAACACTCCGCAACACATATTGTACCCCTGTCTTGAATGGTACGGCGCTTAATTATTCTATTAATCACCGCCACCTTATACAAACTTTGACCAGGCTATGAAACTAATTCCTAAACCTTCAAAACCCAACCACAACCCACAACATATTCTCACTGCTGCTAAGTGATTTAAGTACCCGAGGCCTAATACAATAAAAAAAAACCATATAGAAATGAACCATCTCCTAGTCACAATCCTAAACCACTCACTATGTACTAAAAGGAAACTAAACCGGTAGGCACAAACAAGCTTAATCAATCTATCAACAGCAATTGAATAGCATCAACCTCATAGGAAGGCAATGAAAATTCTAGTATACAGTTTTGTAGTGATTCGCTTCAACAAGAAAATATGTTGTATCCCCCCACTACACCTCAATAGAACCCCAAGTAAATGGAATATATAAAACAATGGCCTCTCCCAACATCAACTGAACCACATCCTTTCTTCTCCTAAAATTTGATAAAAAGTCCTCAAACACTTCAAACACCGTTGAACCCATAGTGAACCTACTAGTCTTGACTCCTGGTGCCCAAATCTCATAGATATACTATCCCTCCACACTAACATTGTCAAATCAGCCCTATCAATGCCCAGAAGCCAGTGCTACTCCTAATAAATTAGTGTCATACACTCAAACCTCTCCCAATAGACTTCCAAGGGATGCAAGGCTATCGAAGTTCCAGGGTTAAAATTGGTACAAATCAACATTCTGTACATAGACACCACTCTGACTAACATCCTAAACCAAATGACATATGAATTACAAGAGAAGAACACCCAAATCAACTTTTCTGTTATAACCCATCTGAATCAAAACATGGAATATAAAAACATCTCTTATTCCTCGACGTACCACTCTATTGAAGCTAAGGTTGACTTTTCAAAATTGATATCTTGAACCCTCTAGTATTGGCTGACACTAGCCAACCTTTATTAAAATAGAATTAGACCTAAATACAAGTACAAAACACTTTGGATTTCACCACGCTTGTTGATCCAGTCTTTTGAACTATGACCATGCGTCTCAATCAAGAACCATTCTGACCTAAAAGAACACCCACATTAATACATGTGTCATACCAGAGATCTATAAAAAGGAAAACCCAACTTGACTTCCAGTCTTTAGTCATCATGCTTCCATTGTGCTATACCAAATCAAAGGCAAATAGAGCATCCTGACTCGATCACCCTATGTTAAATTAAAAGACCGTATGTACTTACACATATAAACGATCATAAACCAATTGACCAAAGGACAATCACAAAAAAGACCAGGACTCCACATCACAAGACAGGATAATCCAAGGATCAAAATCCCCTATCCACTACTAACATAAATCATCTACAGGGGAAACCACACCTATAAATGCCACAAAATCTCTTTAGGTATCAAATAAGTCCTAAAACTGCACTTCACACTCCTTCATCTCCGCAAAGAAAAATGGAAAGAAGGAGTGAAACTAGGGTTGATTCCCGACTCCAAATCAATAAAAAAGTCACTAACTCACTCAGGAGGGTGGATAGGGTAAGTCAATTAAATCAACATCTATGAATCACTAATTGTTGAAATCAAAAAGGAAAGAAGCATAGGTGTTAACATCACAAATAAACCCTAGCTATGATGCATGGTATTAAAATTATTTTCCTAGATAAAAGGTGAGAGGTGATCTCATGTAGCCAATCAAACCCTGCCACACCATGGAGGATCCACCAAGCATGGATAAGGTATCAGTGTTGGCACAACATCCCAAAATTGCACAAAGAAGGGGTAATCTATCCATTCTCATAGACACAACACCACCATCCAAATTGTAACACAACTAACTTGCCCGATCATCAAACCCTCCCTAATTTTCCAAGAAAAAGTCTCGAATAGCCATATGAATCCAAACTCAAACCTCTCAAAGGCTACTAAATAGGATCTAGTATCACAATCCACTACTAAGAGAACAACTACCTGTTATGACCCAAATCTTGAGTCATGATCACACTTGTCTCAACCTACCAGGACAGATAAGCCTATATAAAACTATAAATCTAACTACAAAACTACCTATAAATCGATGTTACTGTGTACAAGCCTATAATGACCCTCATGGTCATTTATGAAAAATACATGATATTTTGCATTCTAGAGAATTTTGGTAGTTGTGCCAAGTTATTTATGACTTGTTGGGACCAAAAGTTTGGATCCCTGGTGACTCAGTCAAGAAATATCTCAAATTCCCATTTTTAGAGCCTAAAACTAAGTACTTGTTGACCAAAGTCAACTTTCCTTCAAGAAGATCTTAAAATTTAATTCTGACAGTTCTTTTAGCTCCAAAATACAAAAAGGTCAAGATTAACCGTAAGTTTATATTTTGGAGGTTTCGTTTGAATGTTATACAAAATTGTGGATTTTAGTTAAGTTTATGTCCTAAAGTGGAGCTTGAGTGGTATTTTGATGTTCAAAGTGTCAGATCGGGATTCTAATGCTCCCAGTAGCTCTAAAATGATGATTTTATGCTAGGTGAAGTGTTGCTATAATTCCTAGACTTGTCGATATATTTTTGAGGTGTTGGCGGAGAAATGCACTTTTGACTACTTTAGGTTTGAGGGGTCATTTTGAGTAAAAAATCTCGAATTTTAGTTTCATCAATTTCATTGAGTCCGAAATGTTGTTTCCATATTTGAATTATTAAAATTGGACTCCATTTGATCCCCGAACCCTCTGATGGAAATTCTAAAAAAAATGCAGCAAAAACCTATATCTGTTGCAGGCAAAATTGGTCTTCGCTATCGCGAGCCTGGGCCATGCGATCACGATGAAGCCTTGATCAGTGCCTTTTAGGTGATCACGAGCCTAACTCACGTGATCACAAAGGCTAAAAAACCCATGCTCTACGCGATCGCGGCCAAGAGCCCCGCGATTGTGATGAGGAACTATACCTGGCAATATTTATATTTTCCTGCACGAACCCTTTTCATTTTAACTCAACCAAAAATAATATTTCTTCCATTCCAAAGAAAAAATACTTCCCCAAATACCATTCCAAGTCCAAGAAAATTCTTCTCAATGTTTTCCATCGATTGCTACACTAATTTGGGTAAGTTTCTTCTCTTCTTCTTCCTTATTTTCTTAAATTCCACCATTAATGACCTAGAGGTTGAGGTTGAAGAAATCATCCCATAACTCTTTGATTTTCTTATAATTCTTCATTAATTGAATAAATATTGCTCCTAAGATCATTAATTCATCATAATTCCAATTTTAAATTCGTAAAGATTGAAATTTTGACCCCTTTAGGGTCAAATATGTCTGGCCTGATTTGAAGCCCTTCATACATTTGTATTGTGATCAAATTTGTAGCACGGGTTCCTGGAAGCATTGGGAACCCTGTGGTGAAATTTGTTTGTGGTTTTGGCAAGCGGGCCCTATAAGCCCGTTTTAGGCCTGATTTTTGGTTCAATCCAGAACTTAGCATAAAATACACTGTTAGAATTGTATTAACATATAGAATACTTTGACACAAGTTTCAAATTATTTAGACACCATTTGACATCAGTCGGAGTACGATTCATGGATTTGCAGCGCTTGTCGTCGGACGACGGGTAGGCTCTGTGGGGCTATCTCTGGGCTTATAGCTTTAATAATTATACTAAATAGCATCCTTGGGTGTGATAGATAGGTTTTGTAGTAACCCAATACTATTTTCGTCCGTTCTATATTGATATTGATATTTTGGCACCTGAGTGATATGGGGCCCGAGGCTTAGCATTTGATTAGAGATACCTAGCAAGGCATAGGCAGTGGATAATTCATGATTATATGATGATATATATGTGTTGTTGATATAATGTACATTCATGGCATAGAGAGACCGAGCCTAAGGCTCCGATGAGAGTGCATTGGGGATTGGTAGTATCACCTCCTGATTTATGAGCCATGATGGCTAATGGATGATTTGATGATAAAGTTTCATATGGGTATAAAGAAATAAATGATAACACTATAATAATCATAATAATATAAGTAATTGTCTTTTACAGTTTTAGCCTCGACAT
>JBDJHY010141695.1:0-13175 GCA_039654485.1 Withania somnifera | reverse complement strand
TTTTGTTTGGAAGTTATGCAAAATTGTAAATTTTAGTTAAGTTTATAGCCTAAAGAGGAGCTTGGGTGGTAATATGATGGATGGAGTGTCAGATTGGAATTGTGACACTTTTAGCAGCTCCAGAATGTTGATTTTAGTCTAGGTAAGGTGTTGGTATAATTTCTGGACTAGTCGTTTTATTTTTGAGGTGTTGGTGGAGAGTGTACTTTTGGCTACTTTTGGTTTGAGGGGTCATTTTGCATAAACGACTTCGGATTTTAGTATTTTTGATTCCATTGTGTCTAAAATATCATTTCCATACAATTTTTATAGTTGGATTGTCAATAATTAAACTCTATTTAATCCCCAAACCCCTAGGTGGAAATTCTAAAATTTGCAGCAGAGACTTGAAACTGGTGTAGGTGCAGCACTTCATCGTGAGTGCGCTAGGCATTCCGCAATCGTGATGCAAAAATTTCCTCTTGAGCATGACCGCGATCATGTCCACATGATCATGATAGTTTTCCAGTAAACTACTCAGCGTGATCGTGACTACCCCACGTGATTATGATGCCTATCCTTTTCCTTCAACGCGATCACGGTCAAATCACGCGATCGCAATGTAGGGCGCCTGACAACATATAAATTTCTGCACGATCCCTCATTATTATTTTAGCTGCCATACTTCATTTTTTTTCTATTCCAAATAACAATTCAAGGTCAAGGAAATCCTCACATCATTCCCCCTTCGATTCCACACAAATTTGGGTAAGTCTCGTTCTTCCTTATTTTCTAATTTGCCAACCATTAATGGCCTAAGAGTGGAAATTGATGAAATCACCCCATACCTCATTTAATTTCAAATAATTCTTCATTATTTATATGTACATTGTTCCTAGGATCGCTATTACATCATAATTCCAATGATAAATTCATAAATACTAAATCTTTGACCCCTTTAGGGTCAATTCAATATGGGATGATTTGAAGCCCTTCCCCCACTTGAATCATGCTCAATTTTATAGCATGGGTTCCTAATGACATTGGAAACCCTATAGTGAAACTTATTTTTTCAGTTTCGACAAGCGGGGCTCGAAAGCCTGTTTTAGGCTTGATTTTTGCGCGAGTCTGAAATTTATTATAAATTATACTTTTGGAATCGTATTAACGTATATAATTCATTGAAGAAAGTTTCAGATCATTTAGAGATCATTTGATATCAGTCGGAGCAATATTCGTGAGATTATAATGATTTGTCATTGAATGAAAGGTAGGCTCTGTAGGGCTATCTATGGGCTTGTATCTTTAATAATTGTACTAAATAGCATTCTTGGGTTGGGTAGCTTGGTTGTATAGTAACCTATACCCTTTTTTTTCGTTCCTTGTTGATATTGATATTTTGGCACCTGAGTGATATGGGGACTAAGGCTTAGCATTTGATTAGAGATACTTGTGCAAGGCATAGGATGTGGATATTTGATGATTATGTGTGATATATATATATGTTTTTGACATGCGGTGCATTCATGACACGAGAGGCCGGGCATATGGCTCTGATGAGAGTGCACTTAGACTGGGTAGTATCACCACCTGATTTTTGAGCCATGATGGTTAGCAGATGATTTTATGATTAAGTTTCATAGCGCTGTAAAGAAATAAATAAGAACACTTTAATAATAATATAAGTAATTATCTTTTATAGCTTTAATCTCAACATTGCATCAAGCACTCGGTAATACTATTTTCACTAGTTTTAGTCCAGTTTTACCTCTTGGCACCGGGAAAAGTATTTTTTATTACTAAATGTTGGGACTTTGGACCAACTTCGTTTGGAAGTGGGACTTGAGACCTTCATCGTACGGAAATGAGTACAAAGTTTTGACACATATGGTACTATTGGTTGTGGAAACATAATGATACTGATTTATTGAGGAACTTTGGTGATACTACCATACGCAGATGTTGTACGCCTTGGCTTACCAAGTACGACTAGCGGATATTATTAATATGAGGCATAAGGTGCCGGCGGGATAACACTTATATGAGGCACATGGTACGGGTGGGATAATATAGATATGAGGCATAAGATGCTAGCGGGATAACATTGCAATTCTAAAATTAAGATGTGAGGTTCTGATAACAATCATGTGTATGTTACTTTTCTGCACTTATTTTCTTTAGTGTGCTCATAGACCGAGTGGGGGATCTATGGGTGAGCATGTTTTGTGTAAGCTGCGCTTCCTTATGGGGGACTTGTTAGAATTTAATTGCTTTACTTTATTATCCATATTAATTCATAGTTGTCCTTATTGGTTACTTGTTGTTTCATGTTATGTGGGATTAGTGCCTTATACTCTTATTCAGTTATGTATCCTTTCACTTGAGGTTAACGGTATACCGACCATGTTCTATTCCTATCTTTTTTGATTCATATTCATTGTGTTATATTTCACATATGTTATTGCAAGGATGTCGGGTACATTTTCTTCCATTGTCGGAGATCTTGTTATGTGATTAGCTAGCGATATCAGTTTATGTGACAGTTAATTTGTAATTGAATTGCTAGTTTCCTGGACTGTACTATTTGCTTCTGTGATCCATTTTCTTGTACTCTATTATTTACTGCTTTATCATTGTTATATGCTCAGTGGGCTATCGAAGCCTATTGGGTACGAGTTTTTTCGACATCTTATACTCATACTACACTTGCACATGTACAGATCTGATTACGGGTTATTGTTCATGATACAGACAACTGTTCATTCAGATCTTATTCATATCAGATATTCAGGGTGATCTTGGTGTCCATCTGGGTTGTGTTTTGAGTGTGGCTTTGTAGGACATTATGCTAGAGTTTGTCCTCAGAAGGGAGCTCTTTAGCATGCTCCAATAGCTGTACAGCTAGTGAGAACAGTGCCTCTACCAGTTAGAGGTGGGGTACATGGTGGTCATAGAGCTAGTGGCCAGCATGGTAGGGCTAGTGGTCACGGTGGTGGTCGACATGGAGGTCATTACCAACTTTATATAGTTCCTTCTTGACCTGAGGCTGTGACCTCAAATGCTATGATTATACGTTTGATTTCTGTGTGTTCCATGCTTGCGTCAGCCTTATTTGATCGTGGGTCACATGTTCTTATGTTTCATCTTATTTTGCACCCAGTTTGGGGTTTCCTAGTGATATGATATATGTGTCTATGCTTGTATCTTACCCTATAGGGGATTCTTTAATAGTGGATCGGGTGATCCAATCTAGTATAATTTTTGTTGGCGGGATAGACACATGGGCTGACTTGATGTTACTAGACATGGTACACTTTGATGTTATTCTTGGTATGGATTTGTTGTCTCCACATCGTTCGGTTTTGGATTGTTATACCAAGACTGTCACCTTAGCGGTACTACGTTTACCTCTAGTTGTGTGGCAGGGTTCTAGTAGCTGTGTACCGACAGGCTTTATTTCATGCCTTCAAGATAAAAGACTAGTTGGGAGGGGGTGTTTTGGACTATTTAGCATATTTTCGTGATATTTAGGTTAACACCCCTACTCTTAAGTATGTCCATATTATTTCTAAGTTTCTTGATGTATTTTCGACTAACCTACCAGGCCTACCACTATGGCGAGATATTGATTTTGCTGTTTGTTTAGAGATGGTACTAAGCCTATTTATATTTCTCCATATCGTATGGCTCCTGCTGAATTAAGGGAGCTAAAGGTTCAGCTTCAGGATTTTCTAAATAAAGGTTTTGTTCATTCCACTATGTCACCTTGGGGTGCACCTATTCTTTTTGTAAATAAGAAAAATGGTACGATGAGAATGTGTATTGACTATTGGCCGATGAATAAAGTTAATGTGAAGAACAAATATCCTATACTAAGAATTCATGACTTTTTTGATCATTTTTAGGGAGCAGCAGTGTTCTCTAAGATCGATTTGAGGTTTGTTTACCATCAGTTGCGTCTTCGGATAGAAGATATCCCTAAGACAACTTCCAGGATCCCTTATGGTCATTAAGAGTTTTTAGTTATGTTTTTTGGGTTGACCAATGCTCCAGAAGCTTTTATGGATTTGATGCATAGGGTGCTTAAACCCTACTTAGACTCATTAGTGAATGTGTTTATCGATGACATCTTGGATATTTACGGATTAAGTTTGATCATGAGTAGTACTTGAGATTGATTCTCCCAATACTAAGAGAACACAAGTTATATGCTAATTTCTTAAAGTGTGAGTTTTGGTTAGAGCCCATTGCATTTTTGGGAGATCTAGTGTCCAAGGATGGGATTAAAGTTGATCCAGTGAAGATTCAGGTAGTACATGATTGGCCAAGACCGACTTCTATTTTTGAGATTCATAGTTTCATGGATTTTGTCGGATAATATCAATGTTTTTACGAAGGGTTTTCATCGATTACAACACCTTTGACCAAGTTAACCATGATATTTCCTTTTAATGGTCTGAGGATTGTGAGTTGAGCTTTGATAAGCTCAATGACTTATTGACTTCAACCCTAGTTTTGACCTTGTAAGTGGAGGTTCAGGGGTTCTCCATGTATTGTGATGCTTCTGGTGTCAGTTTGGGGTGTGTTTTAATGCAGAAGGGTCAAGTTATTGTATATGCTTTGAGGCAGCTAAAGGTGCATAAGCTTAACTACCCCACTCATGACTTAGAGTTGGCGGCAGTAGTGTTTGCGCATAAGATTTGGCAGCATTATATGCATGGGGTTCAGTGTGAGATTTTTATTGACTATCACAGTCTTCAGTATATTAAGAGTCAAAGAGAGGTGAATTCTAGGCAGCGAAGGTGGATTGAACTACTAAAATTCTATTATATTTCTATCCTATATCATTCGAGCAAAGAAAACATAGTGGAAGATGCCTTGAGTCAGTATGGGTAGCCTAGAAACAGTCAGTATGGGTAGCCTAGAAGCCTTGTCAGTTTTCGAGAGGAGGTTGGTGGTAGAGGTCCAATCATTGGCTAACCAGTTGGTTAGGCTTGATCTTTCAAACACTAGCCAAATCTTCTTTGATACATCAGATTCTAGATCATTAGTTTGAGGATAAGCAATTGGTTGTCCTTCGTGGGGAGGTACTAGCTGGAGAGGCAAAAAGAGCTTCTATTAATTTAGATGGTACGCTTCAACTCGATGGTCTCATTTGTGTATCTCAGGTTGGTGACTTGAGGCAGTTGACCTTGCGAGAGGCTCGCAGTTCCAGGCATTCTATTCATCCTGGTGCAGCCAAGATGTATCATGACCTACGACAGTTTTATTGGTGGAAGGGGATAAAGAGGGATATTTTTGAGTATGTTTCTAAGGGTTTAAACTATCAACAGGTTATGAATGATCATCGAAAAACTGGTGGTTTGATGCAAAGACTCCTTATTCTTACATAGAAGTGGGACCGGGTGACTTTGGACTTTATTTCAGGGTTACCACGTACTAGCAACAATTTTGATACTGTGTGGGTCATCATGGATAGGAAGACCAAGTCATCACACTTCATTCTGACTTATTACTCCTATAATGCTGAGTGTATGGCTCAAATCTACATTCGTTAGGTGGTTAGATTGCATGGTATTCCTGTATCTATCATTTCTGACAGAGGCACGCAGTTTACTTTGCAGTTTTGGTGGTCAATTCAATGATATTTAGGTGATTTGAGCATGATGTTTCATCTTCAGACCAAAGGTCAGTCCAAATGGACTATTTAGGTGTTGGAGGATATGGTGAGAGCTTGCATGATAGACTTTGGTAGTACTTTGGATCAACACCTACCATTGGCAGAGTTTTCATATAATAATAGTTATCACTCCAGCATTGAGATGGCACCATTTGAGGAATTGTATGGTAGACGATGTAGATCACCTATTGGGTAGTTTGATGGTTTTGAGGCCAGACTCCAATTTATAGACTTTCTACGTGATTCACTTGATTAGGTTCGATTGATTTAGGATAGGTTGAGGGTACCCCAAAGTAGGCAAAAGAGCTACGGCAATCGTAGGCTTTGCACCTTAGAGTTTGGAGTTGGTGATAAGGTGCTTTGTCGGATATCTTCTATGTGTGGTGTGATGAGGTTCGGTCGTCATGGGAGGCTTAGTCCCAAGTATATCAGGCCATGTGAGATTTTGGAGAGGGTTGGTGATGTTGCCTATAGGTTGGCACTACCTCCTATGCTATCAACTGTGCATCCAGTATTCCATGTTTCTATGTTACAACAGTATATGCCCGATGAGCCACATGTCATCTGCAAGGATTCAGTACAGTTGGATAAGAATCTATTATTTTTTGATGAGCCAGTGAAGATTTTGGCTAAGGATGTGAGAAAGTTAAGGTCCAGGGAGTTTCCAGTGGTTAAGGTGCAGTAGAGTCACCGTTTGATCGAGGAAGCTACATGGGAGATCGAGAGTGACATGTAGAAGCAGTATCCACTGCCGTTTGAGGAATCAGGTACATTCTTTAACCATTTACGTCATGTTTTTACTTGACTTTCGGGGATGAAAGTCCTTTTAGTAGTGGATGTTGTAATGAGCTTCATGGTCAATTATAATAAATACATGACTTTTTTCATTCTAGAGCATTTCCTTAGTTTTCACAAGTCATTTATGACTTGTTGGGATCGATAGTTCGAACCCCTGGTGACTCGGTTGAGAAATATCTCAAATTCCCAATTTTAAAGCCTAAACTAGTACTCGTTGACCAAAGTCAACTTTCCTTCAAGATGATTTCAGAATTTAATTCCGATAGTTCTTTTAGCTCAGGAATACAAAATAAAGTACATATTGAACTTATGTTCATGTTTTGGAGGTTTCATTTGCAAGTTATGCAAAATTGTGGATTTTAGTTAAGTTTATAGCCAAAAGAGGAGCTTGAGTGTAATTAGATGTTCGGAGGGTCAAATTGGAATTCTGACACTTCCAACAGCTTTGGAATTTTGAATTTAGGCTAGGTGAGGTGTTGGTATAATTCTGGACTTGTCGTTGCACTTCGACGTATTGGTGGAGAAGTGTATTTTTGGCTACTTTTGGTTTGAGGGTCAGTTTTCATAAACAACCTCGGATTTAAGGTTCGTCGATTCCATTGAGTTCAGAATGTCGTTTTCATGCTTTTTGAATATTTAGATTGTAAAAATTAGACTTCATTTGATCCCCGAACCCCTGGGTGGAAACTTCTGAGATTTGCAGCAGAGACCTGCAAATGGTGCAGTGCAACTCTTCATAGCGATCGCGCTAGCCCTTCTGTGAACACGATGCACAAATTTCCTCTTATCACGATCATATCCACTCGATCACGATAGTTTCCCAACGAGATCGCGATGCCTATCCTTTTGCTTCATCTCGATGGCGATCAGATTACGAGATCGCGATGCAAGTCGCCTAACAACATATAAATTTTTGCACGATTCCCCTTTATTATTTTAGTAGCCATACTTTGTTTTTTCAATTCCTGAGAGAAAATAAACCCCAAACAACAATTCAAGGTCAAGGAAATCCTCGCATTATTCCCCCTTAGATTCCACACGAATTTGGGTAAGTCTCCTTCTTCCTTATTTTCTTAGTTGTCAACCATTAATAGTCTAAGAGTGGAAATTGATGACATCACCCCATAACTCATTTAATTTCGTATAATTCTTTGTTATATTTATTTACATTATTCCTAGGATCGTTATTACATCATAATTCCAATGTTAAATTCGTAATATTAAATCTTTGACCCCTTTAGGGTCAATTCTGTGGGCTGATTTAGAGCCCTTCTTGCACTCGAATCATGCTCAATTTGGAGCACTGGTTCCTAATCACATTCGAAACCCTATAGTGAAATTTATTTTTTAGTTTCAAAAAGCGTGCCCTGCAAGCCCATTTTAGGCTTGATTTTTGGCTTAGTCCAGAATTTAGTATAAATTATACCTTGGGACTCACATTAATGTATAGAATTCATTGACGTAAGTTTTAGATCATTTGATATCAGTTGGACCAATATTCGTGAGATTACAATGCTTTGTCGTCAGACTATAGGTAGGTTCCGTGGGGCTATCTCTAGGCTTATAGGTTTAATAACTATACTAAATAACATCCTTGGGTTGGGTAGCTATGTTGTATAGTACCTTGTACCGTTCTTTTGTCTGTTCCACGTTGATATTGATATTTTTCCACCCAGGTGATATGGGGCCAAAGGCTTAGCCTTTGATTAAAGATACCTGTGCAGGGCATAGGATGTGTATATTCCATGATTACATGTGATATATATATATGTGTTGTTGATATGCGGTGCATTCATGACATGAGAGGTCAGGCCTATGGCTCCGATGAGAGTGCATTGGGGCTAGGTAGTATCACCACATAAATTATGAGCCATGATGGCTAGCGGACTATTTGATGATAACGTTTAATAGAAAAATAAGGAAATATATGGAAACACTTTAATAATAATATAAATAATTATCTTTTACTTTTTTAGCCTCGACGCTGTATCGAGTACCCAACACTATTTGTACTTATTTTAGTCTAGGCTTCACCTCCTAGCACTGGGAAGTATCTTTTTACTAGTAAATGCTAGGACTTGAGACCGACTCGGTTCGGCAGTGAGTTCAGCATTGGAACTTGAGACCGTCATCGTACGGTAGTGAGTAAAACTTTTTGACACACATGGTACTATTAGTTGTGGAAACATGTGATACTGAATTATTGAGGACTAGTGTTGATACCCTATATATACCGACATTGTATGCATTGACCGGCCGAGCACGGCTAGAAGATATGATTGATATGAGCACAAGGTGCCGACGGGATAACATTGATATGAGGCACAAGGTACTGGTAGGATAACATTAATGTGGGGCACAAGATGCCAGTTGTGATTCGTTGCGGTTCTGAAATTAGGATGTGAGGTTCTGATAACGATCATGTGTATGTTACTTTTTCGTACTTGTTTTTTCAGTGTGCTTATAGGTCGGATTATGGGGCCTATAGGTGAATATGTTTCTTTGTACGTTGCGCTTCCTTATGGGGGACTTGTTAGCGTCAAATTATTTTACTTTATTTTTCGTATTATTTCTTAGTTGCCCTTATTAGTTACTTGTTGTTCCATGTTATATGGGATTGACGCCTTACTCTTTTAGTTAGTTAATTATCCTTTCACTCGAGGTTACCGGTATACTGACGATGCTTTATTCTTATCGTCTTTGATTCCCATTTATTGTGTTATATTTCAAATATGTTGTTGCAAGGATTCCAGGTACATTTTCTTTTATTGCCTGAGATCTTGTTATGTGATTATCTAGCGATATCAGTCTATGTGACACTTGATTCGTAATTGAGTTGCTAGTTTCACGTATTGTACTATTTCTTCTGTGACCCTTTTTCTTGAACTATGTTATTTACTGCTTTTATTATTATTATGTGCTCAGTGGGCCCTCGAAGCCTACTGGGTATGAGTTTCTTCAGCGACTTGTACTCATACTACACTTGCATATGTGCAGATCCGAGTACAGGTTCCTGTTCGTGATACAGCATTTGTTCGTTCGGATCTTATTCCAGCTTGTTCCTGCTTCTCTTCGGACTTATGCTTTATGGATCTCCATTGTATTTTCGAGACACAGTTGTACTAGACTTATTTCAGTTTTATCATTTTCATACATAGTGGTTCGTTTGATACCGAATTTAGGTAGATTATGTTATTCTTTAAGACTTAAGGAAAATATTAATTGTCTTTGACTTCTGAAATACTTCTATATTTAATGTAGTAGTCCTCCATTTCAGCTCTGAACTACGAGGTTTGGTTCTCCTACTGGTGGTATAATAAGTGTCATCAAGATCCGCGAAATCGGGTCGTGATAGAAACACGAGCTTATGGGTACCAAAGGAGGTCAACATACAACCGCGTTCGCATGGAGGTCCTTACTTTTTCTCCATACAACCGCGATGTCGGCCAAGAGGTCGACCCTATCGTTCCTTTTTCTTCACAATCAGGACTGTCCTTCATGCAATGACGAAGGTCTGTTCTTCAACATCTCATGATCTTAACCTTTATAGACGTGATTGTGGTATGTATTTTCCCAATATAATAAATATCTAAACCTTGGCGTATTGCATATGAGCTTGGGTGACATTTGGGATTGTGTTTCTTTTCTTCAACTATTGGTAAGATTTTGCTCTAATTTTATTGAATTTTATCCCCAAATTTTCAAATTTCTTCAACTTTGTTCTTTACTTAATCATTTATTATAACTTGTTATTAGCTCCATTTAATCCCACATTTTTTGTATAAGTTCCTCGTAGTGAGGGAATGCGTTGATACCTTTTGTTTGGAGTTCCAGGTTACCAGGTCCCTATTTTGACTCATATTTTGACCCATCTAAAATCATAATTTTATGAGTATCATTTAATTTCCTTTAACATGTAGACTATTATTTAATAGGTTCGTGTTGTTGGAGCATTTTTTGAGTAGTTCAAACTTGTTTTCTTGGTATTTGCAAGTTATTCTTTGAATGTCGGGTATACTATGGCTTACCAATCTTAGACTTGGTTTATATTCGATTTAATTGTAGTATTTTAGCTATCCTAGGGTTGGGTTCTTAGGATTGATACCTTTGACCTTGTTTGCTTCTTTTAGTTTGATTTTTGGCATTTGCTTCAGTATTATGTTATTATTATAAATTACCCTATGACCCTATGTGGTATTGTACTTACTCTAGAACATAGATAGTAATATTATTAGGATTGTCTATGAGTCTCGAACATCGACTAGCTGGTTCTTAGTTGTCGAGCCTGTGTAGGGCCCGCAGGATTGATCGTGATATGTTGATTGTGATTTTGCATGACATTATAATGAAAACTTATTTTTATACATTAGTTTTTACTATTTTATGGCCAAAAGCCCAATATCACCGGTTTTGAAACTTTGCATGGCCCTGTGGGCCCGTTTTCAATATTATAGGATTAAAATAAGTATGAATTGATGGTTTTCACTATTTTTCGATAATAAAAGGTTAAAAATGGATTTATCCACTATTTTTTAGTTGCTACTAGACTTGATTGCGACCTAGAGACAGACATTGATTTTTCTACTAATTTTAGACCCATTTGCGTCCGGTTGATTATTAATACTTGATATTCAGAGATAGTCCCAATAGAGGTCTGAGTATAGACCCAATAGAGGTCTGAGTACAGTTATGAGATTATGTGTTGTATGCGGTTGTATCCTTTGAGGACCTTTCTGATTCGGGCTTGCGAACGCATGTAAGAGGGGTATACGAGAAAGTCGGGAATATAGGTTGTGGCCTTCTATAGGTCCTACCTATCGGACTTGCGATCTTGATGGAGGATCATACATGATCTTACTGACATTATATCATATTATTTTGCATACTCCTATCCTTGTTTGTTGTTTATTGTTTGTACTTTCTGGTTGTATAAGCGGTCGAGGATTGTGTTTTCACTTATATGCATCCCTTGGGTGTATGAGCTTATTAGGATTTTAGCTTACTTATTTCATTGTTAATCTCCTATATTAGTTGTTCATTATATTATTTAGGTTGTTCCTTCATGTTGTATATTATTTCATGACTTGATTTTAGATACCCTTCCCTTTTTTCCTTTTATTTAGCTTACCGATATAATGCCATATCTGTTTTCTTAGATATTCTTTTGTTAGTTGAGTATGAATTCATGTATTGTATTTTGTCTGAATCTTTGATACTTTATAGCTATCTTTATAGGAATGTTTATTTGCTTATATTCTATTTAGCTAGTCCTTTCGTATTGTGCTCTACTTATTTGACTTCTATAACCTTTCTTTCATTATATGTGTATTTACTAGTTTTATTTCTCATATGTGCCCAGTCGACCTACAATGCCAACTGGGTACCAGATTGCTTCAGTTATTTGATACCCATACTACACATCTACATCTTTCTGGTGCAAATTGTAGTATGAGTGTTTGCCAATTATTTTTGGAGTCGTTCTTGAGTTTGAGATGATTCAAAGATAGAGATAATTCCTGGCATCCATAGATTGTTTTGACCTTTTCTTATCGTTATGTACTATCATTTATGTACTTCATATTTTCTAAATATTGTGTTATTGTTGTACTTCGACTTAGTGACTTACTGTACCAGTTTATCGGTTTTAGGATTTATTTATTAGCTTTACTTTAGAAATATCTTTTCTTAAATTACACTATCTTTCACTTTTACCCTTTTATTTCATTATTTTATATTGTGGGTGGTTCACCTACGGTGAGTTGTAGGTGCCCTTATGACCTGATAAATCAGATCACGATAAATTGGTATTGCATGTTTTTTCTTTTCCATTTTGGACTGGGAGAAGCCTATGTATAATAGGATTCTTCTAACCTAGAAAGATAATAAGGTTTCTAAGCACTATTTACCCATTTGAGTATTGACAGAGTTCGATGTGAATTTCGGATCACTTAGAAGACTGCAGAACATGTCAGATTTGTAGACTTACTTGAAGATATCTATTCATACTTCAAGAGGTCTTTATTGAATTAAATTTCATCAAGTTATTTTATCATGTTCGTATGTGTTCTATAATAAACATATGTGTTATCTATTATTTATGTAAGAAATATCTGGAATTCTTCTGCTGCACATATGTTTTTCAACATAAACAAACTAAAATCAACATATGTAATGAACAGACTTGTAAGAAAGTAATATTTTTTACACTTTTAGAGGAGAGAACGATGATAAGTCGAATAATCAGCACAATGATAACATTAAACATAGCAATATGATAAACAAAGAAAACTTAGATAAAAGATATTTTATTGTTGATAAAGGAAGAGGCCAAAATTAGACAATTCTTTACAATATTGAAAAGATAACTGATTATTACTAAAAGGTTGAGGCCATAGCCAAAAAGAATCTGCCATCGAGCCTTACAGTACTAAGACTTTGTGTTATGTGCCCAAGCCTTTAGGAGGTGCCAACCAATTGTTCCTGGTTGGTCAGCTTTGCACAAACTCATTCACACACTTGAATAGTTTGTCATGTTGATCCCTTGCTTGTCCTTTTTCACAGTGTAGGAGTGTGGCTAATAGGACACATTGGCCCACCTAAATAATGTGGGCCTGATGGGAGTGGGCCCACATAAGTAACGGTAATGTTAATAATTGGCATTCACTGCAATTAAAGACTCCTAAATGAGGAAGAGTTATATATGGAAGGTACTACCCTG
>JBDJHY010141684.1:0-13175 GCA_039654485.1 Withania somnifera | reverse complement strand
GTTGTCGAAGCAACCCATACCTAGTAGGCTTCAAGGGCCCACTAGGCACATAATAATAATAAAAGTAGTAAATAATGAAAGAAAATAAATATAGTCACAGAAAAAAATAGCACATCAAGGGAGCTAGCTACTCAAGCAAGAATCAAGTACCAAGTAGAACATGTATGTTAGCTAATCACATAACAGGAATTTAGGCAATAGAAGAAAATGTATCCGGAATCCATACAACAGTATATGTGAGTAATAACAATAAGAAAAGCTAAGCAGTAATAACAGTACTAACGTAATGCATATAAACATTGTCAAGTCCCCTAGAAAAAAGTGCAGTGCACATAGAACACTCTCACATGTAGGCATCCACATACTACTAGGGATACACTGAGGAAAGCAAGTGTAGAAAAGTAAAATACACACAATGAAGTAACCAATCATGCGTACATTTCTCCTCCAGTATCCATAGGTACAGCAAGCAAAATCCATGGAAGTCTGCCCTAATTATTTTTGGTATATCTCTCTACCATCCTATACTCCCCAGCCCAAAGTCAAAGTCCATGGAGGTGTGCCACCATGTACAATCTCTAATGCCATCATAATCTCACATCCCAAATCACAGAGCCTCAAGGGACTCATAAACTGGCATCCAATGCCTCATATCAATAAAATAATAAAGTTGTACTTAGCAAGTCATGGCATACAATGCATCAATGTAGTAGTATCGCCAATATCCTCAATGAACTTGCATCATCAATGTCTCCATAACAAACAAGTGTGGTAAGTGTCAAAAAGTTGCACTCATTGTCATGTGTCGACGAATTCAAGTGTCAGCGGCTGTACTCACTTCCTAATAGGGTCGGTCTCCAGTCCTAGCATTAATTAGTCAAATGACCATTTTGGGTGCTAGGGTGTAAAGCTTGGGCTAAAATAACTACAAATAGTATTATCGGGTGCTCGATATAACGCCAAGTCTAAAACAGTTGAAAGGTTATTAGTTATATTATTATTAGAATATTCTAAATTATTAATTTATATCATAATCCATCATTATTACGAACATAAATCTCTAACCTCCTTGCTCAATAATTGTTTGGTGATACTGGTCATTCCTAATACACTCTCATCAGAGCCAAAGGCCCAACCTCTCGTATAGTGAATGCACAACATATCAGCAAGTACATATAGATATGATCAGCTAATAACAACTACCTCTTCCCTGCACAGGTATCACTGGACAACTCCTAAGTCACAGGCACCATATAAGTCTGGATGCCAATATATATATCCACGAGGAACGGATGAAGGAACAATACAAAGTTACTATGACAACCTAGCTAACCAACCCACAGATGCTATTTAGTATAATTATTAAAGCTATAAGCTCAGAGATAGCCCCACGGAGCCTACTGATCGTCTAACGATAAAGTGCTACAAGCTTACAAATATTACTCTGAATGATATCGAACGATCTTCAATTGGTCTAAAACTTGCATAAAAGTAATCAATATGTTAATAAAAGTCTAATGGTATAAACTATGCTAAGTTCCAAACTGGGCCTAAAATGAGCCCTCTCATCAAAACTAAAAATAAACTTCGCCACGCAGTTCCCAACATTACCAAGAACTCATGCTCCAAAATTAAGAAGAATTCGAGTATGAAAAGGGCTCCAAAATGACCCAGATAGACTTGACTATAATGGGGTCAAAGATGCAATCTTTATGGGATTAAACATTGGAATTTGGTGAATTAATGATACTATGCAGAAGAATATACTCAAGGAACAAAGAATTATGATACAATATACGGATTAGGACTTGAGTTCATCAACTTCATCAATTGGGGCAATTAATGAAAGAAAATAAGAATTTCAAAAATTAAAACAACAAAGAAACTTACACAAATCACGTAGAATTTGAAGGACAACACTTGGGGATTTTTCTCATCCTTGGGTTATTGTTTGGATTGGGTTTTTTCACGCAGGTATGAGGTAAAAAAATTGTTTTGCAAAAATAAAAACTAGGGATCGTGCATGGGTTTTTATGTAATTGACTGGTATTTACTGCATTGTGAATGTGTCACAAAGGATCGCGATCACATATGGTATTTGAAAAAGTCATCGCGATCGTGTGAATTTCCTACTAAATCGAGTAAATTTCCTATGTGATCGCGTAGAGACGCTGGGGAAGATTGAATCGCGATCACATACTGGAACTCTGCGGTCGCGTAGAGTACTGGTTTTTTGAATTGAGATCAAGTGGATTGGCTCCGAACTCACGATTACGGATTTACCTACTCAAGTTGCTAGTTTTGACAGCAAAAGTAAAGAGAATAATTACTTTGAATCACCACTCGAAATGTGTTTGGAGTCCAATTTATGCAAATAAACTATGCACACACACTCGAAATGATATTCCAAACTTAACAGCATAGCCTAAATTGGAATCCAAGGTCGTTTTGATAGAATATGACCAATTCAACCCTTAGGCTTAAATTCATGAAATTTCCACAACCACCTCGAAAATGCAATGACAAGCTTGAAAAATGAACGAACACCTCCACTAGCCTAAAATTATCATTCCGGAGCTGGTGGAAGTGTTAGAATTCTGATCTGATACTTTGAACACCAAAACACCATCCAAGCTCCAATTTAAGCCTTAAACTTAACTAAAATCCGACAGATGAGCATAAATTACAAACAAAAATTCTAAAACATAAACTTAAGTTCAATCTCGACTTTGTTTGGCATTCTGGAGCTAATCGAACCGTTAGAATTTAATTTCGAGCGTGTCTTGAAGGAAAGTTGACTTTGTTCAATGAGTAGTTAGTTATAGACTCTAAAATATGCAACTTGAGATATTTCTCAACCGAGTCGCTAAGGAACCGAACTACTGGTCCCAGCAAGTCATAAATGACTTGGCGCAACTACAGAAATGCTCTAGAATACTAAATGTCGCATATTTGTCATAAATTTATGTAAGGGTCATACATAAATGCAGCTAGGTTATTATTCATCCCAAATGACATAACCAAGAACTTATAGTGTCTATATAGAGTCTAAAAAGCAGTCTTCGAGATGTCCCCATCATGAATCCTTAGATGGAGATAGCCGGACCTTAAATAGATCTTTGAGAACACCACAACACCCTGAAGCTAATAAAAAATGTCATCATTCCATGGCAAAGGATACTTATTCTTAATGGTAACCTTATTCAACTATCTGTAGTCAACACACATATGCATAGTCTCATCTTTATTCTTCACAAAGAACTGAGGAGAGCCCTATGGTTAAACTTTAGGGCGGATGAAGCATCTAGCAACCAGATCTCGAAACTGAACAATGAGCTCCCAAAGCTATACTGTAGCAATAAGATAATGTGCAATATAAATAGTCCTAGTGCCCGACTCAACCTTTATAGAAGAATCAATAACACACTCAGGTGGGAGGCCATGGAAATCAATAAGAAACTCTCTAACAACAGGCACGGAGTCAGAGGAAAGAGGATCAACACTAACATCATAAACATAGCTAGGTAAGCAGTGCAACCCCTAGCTAAAAATTTGTTGTCTATCATACTAGATAATACTGACAACAGAGAGTCGCTACTAGTACCTTGATACACCACCAGAGACACACCGGGCACAGATAAGGTCAGGGTCTTGGAAAAATAATATAGCACCACATAATGGTGGGATAACCAATCCATACCCAGAGTCACATAAAAATCAATCATGTCAAGAGCCACATGATCAGCCTAAGTTTCCAATCCTTGTATAGTCACAATGCAAGCTCATTAAATTTGATCCACCACTGTAGGATCACCTATAAGAGTAGCCACACTCATAGGCACAGTTATAAGATCACATACAACACCCAAATAGGTTTCAAAGTATATGGACACATAAGTGTACGTGGAACTAGGGTCAAATAATACCATGGTTGATTGGTGACAAGCAAATAATGTACCAATAACTACTGTATCAAAAGCCTTTGCTCGGGATCTATCAGGTATGACATAAAACTGACGATGCCTAGTGACCTTCTGACCTCCTTCTCTTTCCCCTCCTCTTCCCCTTTGTGCCCTACCATAACCGCTTTGAGACGTTGTGCAACCACCTCTAGCCAATGGTATAACTATCTATAGAGGCTTGCAGTTTGCACTACTAGATAAATGGCTCGGTGCCGCAGATAATCTTTGACATACTGATCCATCTCATAACACTCAAAGAAATAATAATACCTTTCTCAACTAGAACTTTCAACTGAACTACCCCGGCCACCCCGACCCACAACCCCAGTAAATGTACCCCTAGCTGGCTGGATACTTTGAACACCATTGTTTGATGGTAAGAAGGACTGAACTGGTCTACTAGGATATACCTGATACCTCTATTGCAGTATCTACTGCTAAGTTGTACGCCCATCATACAATTCCCAGAGGATCGAGATATACTAAAATTTTCCTGGCAGCGCTGCCTCTTATCGCCTCCCCCTTAGGCCAAGTTATGATGCCTCTCCATATTACGAGATGTTCTATGCAAGTGATAACTCAACATCTAGCTATAACTATTATCTCAATCCAACTTCAAAATGGCAGACCCGCTCAACATCTATCGATAAAATAATAGCCCCATGCCTAAAAACTATGTAAATCGGGCCTCATAAAAAAACTGACATCGATACCTGATGCAAGTTGATAAAATGAGCTTTGAGTTCCTTGTGAACACTTAAAGGAACATACTGAGCCATAACAACATCCACAAACTGACTCCAGGCCATAGGTGCGGATCTGGCTGGTCTACTCTCTCAATATGACCTCTATCAAGCTATGGACAGCCCCTCACTGATACCCAATAAAATCGACACATGTGTCTCTCTCAAGACCAATTGTAGCCTTTCCTCATACCCTATAATAAACTCATAGGGATCCTATTTAGAATCACTAGAAAACCTCGAGGGCCCATACACATAAAATGAACGTGTATTTTTTGGTCTACAGAAGTCATAATAGTAGTTGTAGGTTGGGGTTGAGTTGGTGGATGAACTAGTAATACCTGTAGAATAGGTTATGGCGGAGGAACTATAGTTTTTTCTGGTACCTACTGAATAGGTAGATCTAGGGCACCTTATGATGCTCCCTAAGCTGATGTTTGATCCTTATCTATGGGTGCTCTACCAAACATAGCAATAATACGCTGTCGTATGTCCCTAAGTGCATCATCTAAAGATGGATATATCTATGGTGGAGTTATATATACAGGTGCAGGATCCTCCCACTTGACTCTAGTCCGGCCTCGCCCACGAGCTCTGGCTCCACCCTTGCCCCTAACTGGAGCTCTCTTTGAAGATGGGGGACCATCATCACCTCTAAGTGCTAGCCGCGTACGAACCATCTACGGATGGATAGAAAAAAGATGAGTAATAAAGAAACCAGTGGAAATATAGCATGAAAAAGTCAACAAGAATCAACCCTATAAAAAAGCCTTATAGCCTCCCAAAGATAGGTTACGGATGTCAACCTACCAATCTGCAAGACTCTACCAGACTCCTAATCCTATATCCACAGACACCCATGAACCAAGAGCTCTAATACCACTCTATATGACCCAAAAATTGAGTTTTGATGGCATCTACACCTTATCTGTAGACAAGGCAAGTAGAGGTGAGCCAGTGAGCAGAAATTCAAGGAAACAAAAAGAAGGAGATGAAGAGGAGAAGTACAAATAGAACACAAAAAAACATAATTGAACAAAACTCTCAAAACTTGGAATCATGATTGTACACCATCTATATACAAAAAGTACAAAATAAAATCCACAATGGGAAAACTATAAAATAGCTATCTAGGACCCAACTAGTATAACTCTAGTATTTGGAAGGAAAACTGGTCAGCAAGGATGCCAGCTGCTCACCGACATCTCCTTGAATCACACCAGCTATCTTGCACAATCGTGTTCGCTCTATTGGCTCATACTAGGATTTGCATCATAAGGAGATGCAAAAGTGTAGTATGAGTACTAATACACAGTAGGCATCATAAGCTGGCCAAAAAAAGTAAGCATATGAAAGGTAAAGGATAATTAAAAACAAATAAGGCATGGGCATATAATGTGTAACAGAACAGGGTAGTTGCAGTATTAACTAGCAGATGTAACGACGTATCAATTATCATTGAGTGCAGTACCAGCTAATAAGTGTGAAGTAGGGTTACTATGAGGGTATAACCTATAAGACCTGGCCACAAGAAACTAATGACCAAACATGACATGTACGTTGAGCTTCAATGAGACCAGCATAAGGAAATACCAACAAGAAAGTGCATAACCATCAATAGTCTAAGATAATAGCAAATATTGTAAGTGCACCAATAGTACTAATTTGAGATATAAGAGAACAACCAAAGCCCATTAGAAAAAAAACACGACTAGCACCCCATTCTACCAGTAGGTACACTCAGGAAACCAATTAACCCAATAGGTACTCCCTTCTTACGCCCCAAGAAAAAAACCAAATGTGAAAAGATATAATGAATGGGGTGCTGAAAAGTAAATAGTGCCTGTAACCCTACCTGGTATAATACACGGTTAGGAGAGGAGCTATAGGATCTTCCCTTTATACTTAGACAACCTACCCCAATATACCCCTCCCCCAGCCATACAACATACTCGAAGCAGGGCGTATCGGGATGGAGGGTCCGTAGAAGGATCCAAACCAGCATACCATAATCCATGCCATAGTCATCAGGGCCAAAAGGAATAACCTTGATCTTAACAAATATATCGTATCCTAGTGGAAACTCAGCCCCGTTATGTAGTCAAGATCAAATCAGTAAAACCCAACTGTCAACAAGTAGGCAATGTATAAAAATCTTTGTGATAGTGAGAAAATAATCTAAATAATGTAAGAAAATAAATCCATACTACTTGTAAGCACATTTTTTGAAAACATAAATAAGTATAAGAAATCATTTTTTGATTATTATCCTATCAAACCAGTTACCTTTTAAAATGTTCAATATGTGCTCGTCACACAGAAATAATAAGTGCCTAGACAAGTCTAAGGATGCTAACTATAATCCATAATATGGCTAGCAATTCCTAGTCACGAGGTGTATCCTTTTTTAGCCCAATGTACCAAGATGCCATAACTTCCTAGAGGGCGCCCATCAAGGGATAAACTTACACCACTACAAGGGAAAATACAGAGCCATCATATCTCAACCTGATACAACCCACTCCTAGGCTCGCAACAAGCTAGGGTACGATATCAACATACAAGGCAGCTAACAACATAGAGTAGCCAAAACTGGATATCTATGGCCCAAAGGTTACACCCTGCTCAATTTTAACATAATAACTCAAGTAAAACATAGGATGAACAACCTACCTAGGTCGACTCCAAATCTACCAGCCTAAATTTAGGGATAGGTTCTAAGCTTTAATCACTGGTATGATCCCCTCCCCAACCTCTCTATAGTCCAGAGTAAGTGTATAACAATACACATCAAAGGTGTTACTCCTACCCCAGCAACACTATAATCCAAAGTCAGTGTGAGATTCACGGTTAGGCCAATATATCCCCAACATAAATAGTTAAGCTACAAGCCAGCTAAGGGGTATGTATGCCAAAAGAATATGCATATCAGGGCCCAACTAGTAATCGCAGCCTTGAGTTGGCATTTTATAATATATATATACTACATAAATTCCCATTATAAAGAATGTAGACTGTAGCCTTCTTGGATCTTGGAGATGTCCTCGAGAAGCATGACCAAATATCCAAATATCACATAAAAAGATTAAAATCACACAAGGATAGAAAAAACATAACCCAAATGCGAATACGAGTAAAATGATACCTATATTGCTATATAAATAGCGGGGTCAAAATCCAAACTAAAATCAGGTCCTTAAACCCTAATAGATTAGGAAAAGAAAATATTCATACCAACACATAGATCTTATCATACCTCATATGATACAAAATAGGGCTTAATTTAACAGTAGAAATGGAAGATATAAGCCTAGAAAGGTTATATAATAAAGAAAATAAAGAATTGATCGTAGAATCACTGTAACAAGTTTCTACAAATTAAAAATAAAATATAACACATGAATAATCAAATTTAAGCACCGAAAGGGAAATTTTTTGATTGGATCAGAAGGAAAAATGAGAAAAAGCTCGTGGACATCTTTACATTGGCTGCTAGTTGGTGCACGATCGTTCCCTCCCAGCGCGATCATGCTAAAAGTGATTCCCTAGGTGGTGAAACGATCATATCTCCTTAGCGTGATTGCGCTAAAGAAAGAAAAGCTGGTCTTGCAACAGTCATGCCCCTCCAATGCGATAGCGCTGAGTACCAATGCTAGAATATTAAAAAATGCTCTAATACATGTATGGAATGGAAATGGAGTCCTACTTCAACAACCCATATGTGAAATATTTATGTAATCCATATTCCAGGCTCAATAGAATTGAAAAAAAGGCAATCCAGTCTCGTATAAGCTGAGTACACCCTAAAAAAGCTACAATTAAAAGGGGATCAAACTATAAAACTTTCAGGGACTCAACCTATTGATCCCATCATGTCAAGAGCAACTTGGGGCAGTTACAAGAATTCTCTAAGTACGACAGAATCACAAGAGCACAAAAATGACTTCGAGGGTCATTTCACCTCCTATATTTACAAATTGAAGCCTAGAGGTAGGTTTGAGATAAAATAAACATGGTTCAACTTTTTCACGTAAGTAGGCAATTCATCCATCTCCTACATGAGGACCCACATGTCTATGTTAAAATTTTCTTGGATATTAGTGGCACTATCATTCTTGTAGAGTCTGCACTGACTATGTGAGGCTCACACTTTTTTCATTTTCACTTTTGGGAGATGAAAAGGGATGGTTGAAGATAGAACCTTTAAATTCAATTATAACCTGGTAAGATCTTGCAAAAATAATTCCTCAATTGATTCTTCTCTTTAGGAAAAACTATAAGGTTGAGAAGTGAGATACTAAGTATCAATAAGAAGCTAAAGGAGAATTTGTACCATGACTGGGAGAGCTTCAAAGGGTCGCCTAAAGTTTTCCCTCATTATCATCAAACTAATGAGTTGTTAGCTCATAGTTTTGTTGAGAGTCTTAATTCACATACTAGAGTTTTGCTAAATTTAGTTATAGGTGGTCAAGCACTTGAGAAGACATACAGATTCTAACACTATTTAAGATACAAATAAACAGGGTAATCCAGAATGGCACAGGGAAGCCTCTAAAGTTGTATCGAATAATATTTTAATCTTATTAGATTTTTATGGTATTATAATTTTTGCTGCATAATTGTCTAGTCTTAAGAACAAGATGATGATTTAGTTCAACAAGATGTGCATGGCATAGGGTCGGGCTCCAGTTAATATTATTCAAACAATTCAGTAGGTGCAGACTTGGTGTTAAGTTTATAGGGGTAGTGATTATTACACAAACTTGTGTGGAGCTAATCCAAAGTTATTTAACTTTGTGGGTAGCGTAGAGAAGAAAGCATACTTATGGTAAAACATATAGTCAAAAAAGGCATACATACCATAATTCATTATGGAGTGGAAATTAGACATAGAGCAAGAACTTTCAATAATAAGATCAATTAAATAATACAAATGAGACGCTGAAGGAACTCCTGGCCAAACAAGACAAGATGGCCAAAGAAAAGGAAAAGGTGATAGAAAAGCATGCAAAGATAGCATTAAACCTAAAAATCAGTAGTTTGCCACTTAAAACATAGAGAAGTAGGTGGATCAATTTGTTGTGACTAAGAATATAATACCTAAATGGGTTTTTCTAGGTGATACATATAAATATCCTAAGGGGTTAATTGAAACAACCTTGAGAAGTGGAAGTGATTTGGGTTAAGTATTTCAAAAGCAAAATCACGAGGTGAAAGAAGAGTTGACTATACAAAAGTAGGATGAGAAATAAGATCTTGTAACGACCGATTGTTGTTATTATGTTATATACATGAATAACCTTGGGAAACCAACTTATTTTTTGAAAAACTCAACCAAAAAATAATTTCTAAAAAATAATTCATCAATTATCAATGTAGAGATAACTTTACCACCATAGTGCTACAACTGCAATGCAAAAGCTTCTACTGTAGTGATAATTTCTATGCAAGATCATTCCAATCAGTTTTGAGTTATAATTATTTTTACACCTTTTTTGGACTAAAACAAGGTTTTTCATCTCCTAATAGTATAAGGGATATAAACCTTTTTCTCTCTAACCTTCTCAATAAGAAAAAAAATCTGTTATGCAAAGTTTTTCTAGGAAAGCTCTTGTAAACTTTGTCATCACCTCTAGCTTGTAGAATACGGGCTAAGGACTATGGAGATTAAAGTAATCTTGGAACTAGGTTTTCTAGGTTTCTGGAGTAGTAGATTGCATTATTTCTTGTATTTATAATTTAGAATTAATTGGAGAAATCATTTATAGACCTACAAACAAAGAGTTGAGGGTTATGAAATAAATAAACTACCTTTAAATCCCAAAAACCATGTCATTAATTGATTATGTGATGTTTTATGATATTATGTGTTATGTGCAAAAAAAGGGATTTTCGTGAATGGCATACGTGGTTATGGTGTGTCTAGTCATGCTATTGATGAACCTATTTGAGAAACAAAGGTAATATATTAATTATATTTATATTATGCGATGAAGTGGTGGAGAGAATAATGTTAGGCTTGAATGTACTAGTTATGGGTGGTGAATTAGAACCTAATTTATGGCAATTAAGAAGTAGTGGTAAATTAATTACTAATGGTAATGAAGGTTTTAGTATTGACTTGTTCGATAGTAGTGACTTGTATGCTTAAGTATTACATTGTGATTTACTCAATGATATTCTTTCTTTGGTACTGATAAACATATTTGATTTATTAAATGATTGATAATGATAACTCCTAATATTGATGTCATAAATGGCTTATTGATGCTATATCTAAATATTGAAGTAATAGTCGCGAGAGGCCCGAATCAATAAATAAAATATCTTAATTCATAATGATGATATATTAAAAAATATCTTGATATGAGAAGGCATGTGATATACCCTGATAAGGGCCAAAAGTGAATAATGATTATTGATTAATGAATTAAAAGTGGAAATATTGTGATTAATTAACAGTCGAGGCTCTTTCCAGCATTGTTGTAATGCAATTATATAAAATGAATATCTCAAGGCGGCATCAATAAGTTATGTATAGTAGATGTCTTTTAGAGAGATGGGTGGCACCCCGACATAGTAACTATGGATAATAATAACCAAATTAGAAACAAAGTGATCTAGATCGATGTACTCAATGAAAGTCTCAAAAAAACAATCCCAAGTTATAATAATCAAATTTACACCTTTCAAACAATACCCAGAAAGGCTTGCTTATGAGACTGGAGTTATCTAGTATTATTGAGATATGGATTGACTTGTATTCTATACTTAATTGTATTTTAAGATTTATTGTATGATATTTACTTATAAAAGTATAATTTTATGCTTACTTTCTATATGTTGGTTGACTGGCATCATTATAAGTGTTGTTCTTGGTTACCTGATCAACTAGCTAGAATTATTTAATATGATACAAGAGCGGTGGAATGTCAGCTCGAGAGTATAGTGTGAATTATGTATACCAGGTTGATCCTAAAGAGGTGGGAGTATAAGAAGTAATACAAATAAGGGGTGGATGACTTACTGATGTTCTTGTGGTTGATGGTGTGAATTCAAGTAGCTAGACTATGTTTGTGATAAGTGTTACTTGATTCTATTTTATGATTATTGGAGGTACATTAAGTGCCACAGAGTTGTCATGATTACTTTACTTGATTCTATTTTATGATTATGTGATTTAACATTTGTCAGTCAATGATGCCTACCAATACGTGTATTTGTACCGACCCTACTCTTATATATTCCTTTTTAGGGATGTATTTTGGATGCAGGTTATTTATGAAAGTTGATTAAAAAAATACGACATTAAGCATCTACCTCTTACTTCAATCATAGCAAAAGTGGAGTCCATATCAACTAGTTATTTATTACTTATGTACTTGTATATTTTCTCTTTTTCCCTCTGAATGATCCTTTATATATGTTTGACTAGGTCTTTGGGAGTTGTATTTTGACATCATAAAGCCTTAATTTTTATGGTAATAGTGATTTTTCTGCATGTCTTTTAGTTGAGTGGAAGAGGATTTATTAGCTAAGAAAATCAGTGTAGGTTTCTGCAGGGCCTTATAACCCGAGTCATGATAGATGGTATTAGAGCTTAGGTTTGCCGGTCCTACAAGTAAAAGAGAAGTGTGGAGAAGAGTTCGAAAATTGTCATGTTGATGTCCATTTTAAATATTTAGGGAGATATAAATCATGTATAGTGATTTGACTTCCCTCTTTCTATCATGTCGTCCTTATCGATATAACCACTAGGTTGAGTCCGCTCAGTATCTAGGATATTCAAATCGGTATCTTATATCTATCTAATTAGGACCCAGACGTGTCCAAATTGTATATTAGTGAGTAAGCATTGGAACCTTGGATGTTCTAATTGGTATGTTGATGAAAGATGATGGTAAGACTTGCGCCTAGGTAACTAAAAGGGTTTAATAATTGAACTACTCCATGGTTGAATCAAAATTTAAAAGTCATGATAATTTGTGTTGTTAGTTGTACCTTTTTTTTGCATTTCATCCATAATTGGTGATTCATGAATTGTTGTGTTGCTATATTATTTCAAAATGCATTATTTTTTGGTTCGTTGTTAAATAGTGGAAAATACTGAGTTGATTGGTGTTTCTATGTGCAAATGATATTAAAATTGTGTGAATTACTTGTGCAGGATCAAGAATTAGTAATTCCAAATGTTAGTTTGGTAAAAAGTTATTGTAGTCATCCCCTGTATGTGTTCTGTTTCTATCAAATGCAGCAAATAATTATCTCCATAATGGTCGCCGCCATAGTGGTACCACCACAACGTAAAATTGACCATTTAAATGGTAATTACGACACCAGGCAGTGAGCTTTCTGTATTTTCCCATATTTTAGGGAACTTTCAGTATTCGAGTTTCAAGATTGGTGCACTTGTAAATATCAGTTCCTATAATACGTATTTATCTCTCTCTCTCTCTCTCTCTCTCTCTCT
>JBDJHY010141666.1:0-13175 GCA_039654485.1 Withania somnifera | reverse complement strand
TATATAAGTACAAGTAAAACCCTTCCAAGCCCCCATAAGAGTGGAAGAGAACAAACAAGTCATGCTCACCCTTCTGGCATCCCATACTACTAGAGAGTTCATACAGAAAGTATGTATGATAAGGTAAGCATAGACATCGTGATGCACAATTCATGTGTATGCTTCTCTTTCGGTACCTAAAGTCCTAGCATGCAAGAACCATGTAAGGGCTACACCCGAATGCCTCTACTCCACTGTAGATGCCTCCTCCAGTGTGTCTGTTGCTAGAACAATATGGTTCATTATCGTATGCAAACTACTTATAAACTCTATAACATCACCATAAGCCTCACATATCGATATCACTAGGCTTCAAAGAGGTTCACGTCCCAACACCTAATGCCTCAGTAAATAGTATCACCATTCCATGAATATGGATAACTCAATGCCTCAAGTCTCATATATCTAGGGAATAAGATCCCAAACTTGTAACCATTAAGTAGTATAAAAGGTTTTACTCACTGTGGGAGAGGTTAGACCCAAGTGACAGAAAAACATAGTAGATGGTAGTACCTGGTGCCATGGTGTGAATCCTAGGAAAACATGAGAAGGAAAGGTAGTATCTAGGTGCTCAAAATGCAACCGAACCTCCAAAAAGTAGAAAAGTTAGTATTAGCAGTACTAACTATCTAAGAAGTTGTACTAACCTCCAACAAGTAGAAATACTAACTATCAAAAAATCCTATTTAATGCATTTTCAGCCATTTTAGTCTTAGTTGTATGAAAACCAGCCTCCAAGGCTAAACAATGTTAGAAAATGGTAATAATAGGCCTCTAACCCAAAATGCAGTCTCACAGGCTAAACCTCTCATTTCTCACATTAAATAAATGTAACAACACAAACAATATTGACGACTAGCCTATGTCCGATATTTTCTCAATCACACTACAACTAGAAGTAGTAAAGAACATCCCAAACCCAAGGAGAAAATCCAAAATCCAACCCATGCATTAGAGTTCTACTACTTCTAGAGTCATGCTACGACCATCAAAATGCCAATACTATGTCATAGACTTCATATATAAACTGAGCGCCTACAAAAAAAGGAGTTAGAGTAGAATAGAGAAAGTAGTCAAGGGTTTATCAACCAAGTATTCTAAACCTATAGATACTACTTAGCACAATTATATAAGCTATTTCCATAGAGTAATCTCTCAAGCCTACTTTTCATCTAGTGAATATCGGTCCATCGCACATAGTGATTAGCTCGACAAATGACAAAAGACCTCGAACAACCTTGAGACTAATGAAATAAAAATATACAAGTCAAGATGAATACAACTATATATATTACGTTAAACTCTGGACTATGCTAAAAATCTAGCCTAAAATGGGCCCACAGGACTCACTAACAAAACCTAAAAGAAACTTCTCCATGGACTTCTTGGAAGAACTAGGAACTTATGCTCAAAAAATAAGCACAATCTGAGAAAGAGAAAGGCCTCAAAATACCCAAATAAGAAGAGAAATGATATGAAAAAGTTTACATGTTTCCGATGAAGAAATGGAAGAATTTCCTACCAAGATGCAAGTGAAAAGACCACCACTGAGTGTAGCGAAGCTTAATGCACCAACTTTAGACACAAACCAACTAGAACTTGAGGAATTTTCAAGGGATAATTAAGCTTACATCAAGGGCTTTAATTGTGGAAATTCATTGTGTTTAAATAAACTCCAAGAGGGTAAAACTTACACACTATGAAGAAAAACTTTAATCACGCACAAAGAGCCAACTCCCAAACAATATCCAATGATTTATAGAAACTTTTAAAGCTTAAAAAGAGGTTCATAGTGAGAAAATATTGAAGGAGTTGTGAAATTTTAAGGAAGAACATATTTATACTGCCAGGTAAAAAGTCTTGGCAATCGTATGGCAGACGGTTGCGATCGTGAGGTTGAGCATTTTGGAGAAATGTTTACCACGTCAACACTTAGGAGAAAATGGTTAAGAATCCAAAAAACCACTCAAAATAACATCGGTCACCTCAGGAAGAAAATCAACACTCTTCCTAACCCAAACTCGGCATTCCAGAACTGATGGTATAGTCAAAATTCTTATAAATCTTCATAAGCAGATGGGGTCAATATCTCGACCAAAATCGGCCTATGAGCTTGAGAACTTAAAACATCAAACAAAGGATATCAAAATGTTCCCCATATCATAAGAAACTATGTTGTGATGATATTTTATGTCACTTATTGAATTTTAAACTTTGATAATATGCATGTTGTTTAGTAAAAACTGTGTGATATAATGTGTTTTATGAGTACTTGCAGGGTAAAGCTGATATTTCAAAGTTTGGAGAAATTACACGAAAAAGGAATTTTTGAGGGATTTCTGGATGCTTGGTCCAACCCTAAATTAATTTCCCAAGTCTTTCAAAAAAAGGTAAATAAGCTAAAAAATAAGAAGATACTATCCAACTTAGCTACCCAACCCAAGGAAGCTATTCAGTAAAACTAGTAAAGGCGTAAACCCAGAATTAGCCCACGAAAACCTACCTGTCGTCCAACGATAGAGCTGGCGAAAATGGACCAATTGCACTCCGACTGATATCAAACAATATCCAATCAATCTGAAACTTACGCCAATAAATTCTATACATTAATATGAGTCCAACGATGTAATTTATTCTCAAATCTGGATTGGGCCCAAAATTGAGCCCTAAATAGGCCTAAAACGGGCTTGCGGGCTTGCTTGCCAAAATTGGAAATAAAATTCACCACGACATTCCCAACGTTGCCAGGATCTAATGGTTCAAATTTGAGCACAATCCAAGTTCAGGAAGGGATTCAAAACAGCCCGTAAAGAAACGGTCAAAAAGGGGTTAAAGGCTCACCTTTTCTTTACGAATTTCAGATGGAATAAATAGAGTATAATTATTATTATGAACAATATATACACATATAAAAGAAGAATCCCAAGAATATAAAAGCCATTAATGGTGGAAATAAGGAAGTTCCAGGAGAGAGAAGGAAGAAAACTTACCCAAAGATGAAGAAGAATCGTAGGACAATGATTCTGGAATTAATAGATCTTGAAAAGGTGATAGGGAAGACCCTTTCACGTTAACAACTGATTTGAGGGAAATATTCTTGGCTGAAATCAGAAGAAAGGGGCGTTTTACACCCTTTAATAAAATATCATTGGGTGGGTCAGGGCCCAAGAGGGTCTTTGGGCCCAACTCTGAAAATTCTGAAGGAAGCAGAAAATAGACAAAATATGGAAATCGGCTAAACTAGAGAAAGGTCTCCAACCAAGACAAAATGTGTTATACAGCTACTAGGAGGAGAAGAGAGAGGACAACGAGGCGAGTCCGACAATGTGCAATGTGTTTGCCTCATTGGGTTATCTGGGGTGCCGGGATGGCTTATCGGGATGCTGGATGCCGGGATGGCTTACCGGGCTGCCAGATATCGGGATGGCTTACTAGGATGCCGGGTGCCGGAGACAAGGAGAATAGACGAAGAGAAAACAGGTACGAAAGAAGAGAGAGGAGTAAGGAGATTCGGTGTCCAATGTCCGAGTACACCGGTACAGGGTAATCAATTCGGTTGCTGAAATGGCTACCCGGGGTGCCTGGCAGCCTACCGGTCTGCACATACTGGTATGACCTTCCAAAATGCTAAAATAGAACAAAACACCGAGATAGCATACCGACATGCCAAAACTTGATGCTTCTTATCAACCTTTTTCTTCAAGTCCCCTTTGTATGGTAAGATCTTAATGGAAACTACTTTATTTCTCTTCTTTGACATTTTAATAGTGTCCCATTGAACTATATTCTTTACTTAAATCAACATTTGTTGGGTCAGCTAGTGTGGGTTTCTCCGTACTTGGTCCACAAGACTCTAAGTAGAGTTCTCCATACAAAGTATGATTCTATTTTAGTGAAAGAATTAACACCTGCGGCATTTTTAACAACTTCAGTTTCCTTCATTCACTTTATGCACTGATGAAAATTGGATGACATCACTCTAGTTTCATGAATCCAAGGACTTCCAACAAGCAGGTTGTATGATGTTTAGGCATCTATTACATAAACCAAAATGTTTGATTTTATGTCACTAATGGACAATCCGATGCAAATCATTCCCATTGATGATTTCCTACTTACTTAAAGCACTGGATTGTTAGGTTACTTTTGGAAAACTTATCAATGAAGATTTTGAGACTTTTGAGCATCATTTTTGGCATGATGTTGACTGTTGAACCATCATCAACCAATCTGTGATTGAGATGTAGTTCCCGAATATATCTTACGAGAAACAAAGGCCTGTTAAAGAGCTTAGGCCCCAAAAAAAACATCACTTGTGAAGACAATTGAAGAAAAACACAGTGCAACTTTTTCATTGGCTTGACGTTCTCATGTTATTATTTGATTACACTCGATTTTTCTTTTTATTATTTTGTCTGTGCTAGAAATTACATATGTCGTACTTATTTCACTACCTTAAAGAAATTTTTCAATAAAGAATTCTTGCAATGTAATAGGCTTTTGATCCTTTTGTGACAAGGAACAATTGATCTTCTAACTGGTATAAGATTTAATGTGTTTTTATGGTGGTACTTGATTAACATCACTCCTCTTTACTCTTGACTTAGTAAGTCGTTTCCTTAAAACTACTTGATGTCTAAGATTCTTATGAGTAGTCAGAGTCCAAACACTATCTTCATGTTCTTTGGGGTTTTCGTCCATCTCCAATGATCCTTAGAGTTCTCCTTGGAAAATCAACTTTAATTGGCTTAGAACTCCCATATCGTAAGAAGATAGTGTTTGACATAGTTTGGACCTTGAGCACCTATTTTGCAAAGGTTCTACAATAGTATGAGTTTCCTCCACTGTTTCATCAATGTCAACAATGATTTTTCCTTCCCTAACTAGCATCATCATTTTTTATTTCAAGACAAAACATTTCCTTGTTGGGTGGCTAATGACATAATAAAACTTGCAGTATTTAGGATAGTCAACTTTATTAATATCTCCAAGCCTCTTTGATGCAGAAAGTCAGTTTTAGAAATATCAATGACTTTCTTATCTAGAAACGCATCAACGATCATAGGCACATCTAAATATGGAAATGGGTAAACCTTCTCTTCTAACACCTTCAAGGTTGGGAGCACTTTCTCCTTCTTTGGATATTGACTTAGAGATTCCTCCTTCTTCATCTTTTACTCCTTCATCTTTTATTGGTTGTGACCTTCACACAAGTTGCTTGCATTATCATAGATTCTTTAGTTTGGACCTTTGAGGTAGTAACTTTCTTGAACTCTTCTTTTTTTTTTGTCAACTCAGCAAAGGAAGATTCTTTCCATTACTCTGATGCTCAACTCCATATCATGTGCTCATGTAGAAAGATTTTCAAAAGTATGTGGTTTGATTCCTTATAGTATGTAGAAGTCCCCAATGCATTTGTTGAATGGACATTTCTACAACAGATATTTTTGAAAAGGCGGTCTTTGCAATCCAAGATCAGTGATCTCTAATATTAATGTAATGCACCATAGGCTCTTCCTTTCTTTTCTTAGTTCTAATCAAATCTATCTTGAGTACAGCTCAACGAGAACTGTAAAAGAAATTAAGGAATTCCTTCTCGATTTTCTCCAGACAATCAATGGACTTGTGTTAGAAGTCGATATACCAGTCAAATTCATTCCCTTTCAGTGAGGGAATGAGTTGTCTTACAAAAAGGTCACCACGTTTTCCATCGTTTCTACAAGTTTTAACAAAGTGAGAAACATGTTGCCACAAATTCCTTTGCCATAAAATTATTACAGTTTTTAGGGTTGATAATTCGTTGGCATGGGTAGAAAATCGATCCGTCTGGTATATGGCTTGGAGTAATATAATGAACTTTGTGGTGCTTTTCCATATTTAACCTTTATGGTGTTTATTCTTAGATAAAAAATTTAATTATTTAACTTATCTATTTTTATTTTTATTTTTGGAAAAAAGAGTATCATTAATGTGCTTCTTGGTCCTCACGGAACTTTGTTTCTTCATCTCAAAATCTGATTTATCTAGGTCTTCTACAAATCATAAAGAAAATTGTATACTTTGTCTGTCAATGGTTTTTTAATTTCATAGCACATTCTTCAAAGTGAATAGAACAGATACGCGGGAACTCCACTCTTCCATGCTTCCAATAGGCATATATATCACAGAGTCTTACTGCCTCTTCCAAACCTGAGAGAGTAGCGTTAAACTTCACCATAAGAATACTTTGGTTAGCAGCCTTACCAAGAGAAACCTTGGTCTTCTCCCCAAAGTCCATATATGTAAATGAATACAATAAATAATTAATAAAATTTATTTAAGAAAAAAAATTAAAATAAAAAAAGAAATCTTGTGCCAACATGGCATGCCACGTGGCATCAACATCACCCAAATGTCATGCTATGTAAACTCGTACCTTGCTATTGTGGAGAAGAGTTAAAAAGTGGGGTATTTTTATTAACTTTAGTGACATCAGGGGTATTTTTAGCCATAAAGTATGACAGAAGGGGTTTGTTTAGATAGAAAGTATAACGAAGGGCAATATTAGCTAATTTTTTAAAGTAACGAATATTTTTTCCCTTTTTCCTATTAAAAATGATAAATTTTTTATAATAGAAGAGTTTGGAAAACTGTCCATTTAATTTAGCTACAATTATAGATGAACAAGAGCATTTATATTTATTTTTTCTACTTAATATGAAATTTCTACTTCTTCAACTTATATGTTGCAATTATATTTAAAAATTACATCCTGACGTACTTAAAGGTTCATTTACTGTTAAGCTGATGCATTTCTACAAGAATATTCAAGCTATATTCAAGCTTGGTAAGAACACATTAAAGGGGTTTGATTAAGTTGAATAGATTTGCTTGATTTATTTATCAGGGTTTGTCAACAATGTTGTTAGAAACTAAAACCTAAAGTTTGAAATCATCTGGAACCGATTTGCATTAAATTATTGACAAAATATGACTCACTGCCAGTTTAAGATGGACGAGGATGAACTTCAGTGGTGATTTAAGTGTTGGTGGGATGCGAGAGGGTGATTTTGTCTGAATAGTGCTCATAATATGCTATTGAGGCCATCCTATAAACAAATCACAAAACGGAGACGAAACTTTCAGAGCCCTCTTTTCAAGGTCATTTATAAACTTATTCAAGATCTACCTGAGAATCGAATATCTAAATTAGGTTTTACAATTTGCGGATCAAACTATATATACATCTACGAAATAAATTAAGATAGATACGTATAATATAATTACTTGTTCTGAAGACTCTAGATTTTGGTTTCTCTTTTGCTTGGAGTCCTGGATCCTGACTGCGCTTTATTTTATTTTAAAAAAAAATGGCACTCGCTGACTTGGCATAATCCAACTTGGACCAAGTAATCAGAAAAGAATGAACAACAAACATCTGCTTATCTATATATAGGAATCGGAAGAAAGTTATTTACTAAATTAATTGGAGAAGTGCGTCAGAGAATTAGGGAATGAGGTACTTAGAGTTATTCAAGTATATTGGGGGATACAAGCAAAGATGGAAAACACTCTGGAACTACTCTCCTGAAAAATGTGCAGCTAAAGTTACAGGTTGCAGTAGCTAAAATTCAATTATCAATATTTATTTACATCGTGTAGTGTGTATAAACTCCTAGTGAACATTAGACATTTTTATGAACATGTTGGGAGACAATGAGGTTATATATAACACTAAATGTGCATCACTGCAGTCAATACCATTCAGCGCAATTCAGAGGTGAAATGAGATATCTGCAACTTTTGGCCTCATATCACAAATGTCAAGTATTTCAGGGATTGTAACATAGTAAGTAACAGCTTCTTTAATGTCATGCTTGATGTCCTGAGCCTGTGATGAAATGAATAGCCGTTGCAGTCGTCAATCCCAATAATCCACCAGCTACAACCTGCAGTGAAAAGTCTTCCAAATTAAAGCCGTGTAGAATTCACTCTTTGAAGTTGTTACATTTTATCATGTGATGTGTCGGAACCATTAAGCATAGATGTCCACTAAATAACATTGTGAAGTTCGCCCTTGGAATTGCGTCTTATGCAGATAGGTAACATTAGGTTGTTGAAGAATTTTTTCCGTTACTCCACAAGACATTTTATGTAAGACTATATATCATATAACTTTGCTTCAAGCTATATCATATAACTTTGTTCCAAGTGTGTAACGATACGGCACCTGAGCCTAACTCAACCCCAAAAATAAGCTCATGAGGGAGGATTGTCCAAGTCCATATAAACAAACCGTCAGTCCATTCCCCAACTAATGTGGGACTTTTACCCACTCCAACAGTCATAACAAATTACTAACAGCTGCATATCTTGCTCATTGCTATCTCATCTTTCTGCAAACACTGCCCAGGGCAGCACGATGAAGATATGGCACATATTTTCCTTAGATGCATTATGCATAAAAGTGTTACCAATGTGGCAGCTTCTAGGGATCACTGACTTCACTCAAACACTGCAAACTACGTCCGATACCACTATAAACTAAATAAACCTCCTCATAAATGATTCTCCTACAATGTCAGTTGCTACTACCCGCAACAATATCTTATATTTTTTCAGTTTATAGAACACTTGGTGCACTCAAAATAAAAACATCTTCAACCATCAAGATAATTTGTTAACTTCATAAATGTCCTAAATCAAGCTACGAAAATCTTATATCTTTCTACTACGACAGGGAGTCCTACTCCTATTCAATCAATTTACATAAAATGGCATCTCCCTACACCTCTTTATGTCAAGTTCAATGTGGATGGGCCTGTCTCCTGTCCAATAACGCAGGAGGGTTAGGAGGAGCATTTTGTGACAATGAGAGGAGTATTTTGTGACAACGCATGCAGCTGGATCTTGGTTTGCAGCTTTACTCAGGCCCAAATCGCGGTTGTTGAACTATATGCTTTATTAATGGCTTGACCATAGCGCATGAATATCACTGCATGCCACTGCAGGTTGAAACAGATTCACTCCCATTGATACAAATGATAGGGCAAGATAATATCCTTTACTCACATTTGCTAAATGATTGATTGTAGGCACTTAAATCACAATGTTGAATACTCCTTCTATAGCACAGATCTACCTGGAGCAGAACTTTTTGGCAGATAAGATAGCACAAATAGGAATGGAATCAACTCCTAGTTATGAAGCTTCCCAACTTTTTGTATTTCCACCAGATGCAGTAGTGGATGTATTGCAAGCTGAAAGAATTGGAACAACATTCCTGTAGAAGAAGACTAGAAACAGGGGTCATCCTTTGGTGATGCACCAACTTATGCTATTGTAAATACTAGTACTGTATCTTCTAACTCTACTGCTCTCATTTGTCTTTGTTCTGCATGTAACAAGACGGATGGATTATACTCCCAGTTATATATTTACTAGTTGTGTGTTTAATATGAAGTGACTTTCCTACCAGAAAAAAGAACTATTCTTTTTGTGCCTGAATCTTGAATTCTATCAATTGAAAAAACTGTTTATTATATAAGTGTATAGGTAAAAATACGTGGAATATCATGGATCTTCTATTAATTTGGTTAATGGTGAATTAAACCTTTCTAGAACAGATGACAAAAAATGTTACGTCCTGTGGATAACGATGATGTTGACATCCAGGAAGACCCCAATGGATCTAGACAGACGATAGCTCAGATGATGTTCAAGTTTCAAGATTGAGATATATCATTCAATCTTATTAGATTCCCACGATCTTCGCCTAGTAATAGCTGAAATGTGCGAGTATATATTAGGGAAGGTAGTTAACATCATCTATCCTATAAAACCCCTCATTCCACCCCGACTGTAACCATCTGTTTTTCACTTAATACTAAAACTGCACCATTCCCTGTGTAGTGCAACTGTTCTTGACAATTCATCAACAACATTCGTCGCCTAATCCTGGATATTGAATAAGAATTTCCTTCATTTGTTATTTCATCTTTCGATTATTGTTAATTGCTCCATTCATTATACCGATTGTCATTTTTCTGCTTCATTTACACTATCGATTGGATTAATATTGTTTGGATTATTTATGTTGTTTCAATATCATTCAAATAAATGTAACTGATTTTCCTGATGAACCAATTTTAGGCTAAACAGTTTGACACCCATCATGGGGCCTTAGCAATTGTGATTATTCTTATTGATTTTGTTGGCCTGGGAATAGTCAGGTGTCATATGGAAGATAATAAAGCAAATCTTGAAAGATGTTATATAAGAAGACAAATGAGAAATATACCAAAAGAGACGCAATAGTTTAATGTGGTTCAGTCACTGGATCTACCTCCACAAAAGGAGATAATCATTCATTACATAAAAGAGAGTACTGAACATTGAGATAAACAACCTTACACAATTCACTTAAAATAAAGAGGCTCACACTAGTGACAACATAACACTTGTGTCTCACAAAGTTTCCTTCTAAATAAAGATCTCAAAGCCCTTAAAACTATATTGTGGATGCTACGGATCTCTAAATATGATCTCCACCATTCAAATCAAACAAGATGATAGAAACACCCAGTCACAATTTTAGCTCGAGCCAACAGGTAACTAAATCAAAAAATGCATTTTGAAGATGACTGGTCAGAGAAAAAAACTGCAGTAAAAAGAACCATTTTCTTCTTTTTGGTCTCTTGATGAAAACCCTCTCAGAAAACCTTTCTTTTGTTTTATTGTCTTTTAAAGAACCACACCAATGATCCTTTAACTAAGTTTCCAAGTATTCCTATTTATAGATAATGAGTGATACTTTCTTTAATGCCAAATTCAACTCCAAATAGGAATAAAAACTGAATCCTATTTTAAATAGAATTGACAATCAAAAGAGAATAGGAATGTGTCATGGGACTTTGATTGAAATATGATTCATTGTCCAACAAACTTTTCCTCCATCCATGGGGTCAAGAACTATTAGCAGGCTTCACACTTGACAAAGTTCATAATACTTATGTTTTTCTGGAACCATTACCTTCTTTAGCATGTATCTTCTCAACCTCAAATAATTTGTCTTCCATGATCATTCCAATCCAATAATTTTCTACTAATATTCTTGGAATTAGAATGAAAAGTGGAGTGCTTGGTGAAATATAAAACTCTGGTTATCACAAAATAACATAAACCTTGCTTGCTCAAAGTCAAGTGCTTTTATAAATTCCTTCCTCCAAAAGAATTCTTTAGCTCCTTTAGTAATAGAAATCCTAAATGTGGATGATCCTTTAAACGTGGACAAGAAAATCAAAGACAATGGGGTATAGGAAAAAATAGAGATCAAAGTTAATTGGAGCCTCAAAACAATCGTAACGACAACTCGAAGACACTGCTCAGCAAAGATGTATGGCCAAAGAAAAAGCAGTAGCACAACACACTATGGAAGACTACATTACGTAGCAATGCGGCCTCAACCTAATGTTGGAAAACATGTGACCATTTTTAGCCGAAAAGTTGAACACAGAGTAGTCGGGCAATGGAGGACGAACCTGCCAACTGGAAGCATTCGTAACCAGTGTTGGCAAGTTTCGGTGTTGCAATAGTTCTAGGTAATTTATAGGTTCTAGGAAATCTAGGGACAAGAGTAGTGGTGATAACACAATATTACCCCTAAATTATTAAGTCAACCTCTAATCTTATTTAGAGACTATAAATTTATATATATAAACAAAATTTAAAATAAGTATATATACAGTCTAAATATTTAGAAGGGGATTAGGTGAACACCCTTACCCCTCCTAGATAAGCCCCTGGTGGCCCCTGAATCACATAACTCTCCCAAAAAATCTCTTTCAACAACTTGAGGAATAACGTAATCAAATTTGTTGAAAAATTAATAATCCCACCGAGGAAATAATATCCATGCTAAATAGAAATTACACGAGAGCAACAACATAACCAAATATTTTAACACGATAAATGTATAATGCCCAAACGAAGTAATATAAGAACAAACAACTCCTATGTCAAAAGACTACTACTCATAAAAAATAAAAAAAATAACACTCTTTTTTTTTACACAAATCACTAAAATATTACTCTCACTCTATTTTCTCATAGACATAAATATAGCTTGTGATTACTCTCTATTGGTCTTGCTATTTTGTGTGTTTAGACTGAGGAGCGAAGTCCTTTATTTATCGTAAAACGTGCAGATGCATTGACCTATAATTTTTCGATTTGCAATTGGAAATTGCTTTGATGACGTGAGCTGCAAATTGGCCAAATAGCAAAAGTTGTGATGCCCCTACTTTATCTCTTTCCTTTACCTTTTTAATTTTATTTTCTTTTATTTTCTTCTTTATTTTATGTCAACCTTGTTTAATTATTTTAGGTACCACAATTCTCTCCCTTAATTTTTATTTTTTTTCTTCATTCTACGGCTTAATTGCAATCTCTAAGAATCTTCAAACTTGAGAGGCATTATGAAGATATCCACAACTTGATTACAAGATTTCACATACTTGAGTTCTACCTCCTTTTAGGCAATGCATTTTCTTATGAAGTGGTACCTTGTGTATATGTGAGGCTTTCGTCATGATACATTGGATTCTTGGCAAGAGCTTATGTAGATTTGTGATAAAAAAAAAAATCATTGTGGCTTCAACTTATGGAAAATTAAGTTCTTTTGGTAATCTAGTTAGCCAAATTGCATGAAACGTACAGAATGTTGCATCCACATACTCAACCTCACAAGCCGAGACAGTAACAATTGAATATTTCTTTGAACTCCATGAAACAACAAAATCACCTAAGAAAAAAGGCAAAAATATGTTATGCTTTTTCTTTCATCAATCTCCCCAGCATAATCACTATTACAAAATTCTACAAGACTAAAGTCATTATAAGGGAAATAAAAGAACCCCAAATCCATCTTACCTTTTTGGTAACGGAGAATTCTTCTCTCCACCTTCAAGTGAGTAAAGGTAGGTGTAGGAGTGCACGAAAAAGACATAGGCCCATCAGAGTATTATAGGCCCAATAGCCAGTAGCCTACACAAATAACGACATAATAAGGCAATTAATGATTACCTTAATAAAGGACTCCTAAATAAGGAGAAGAGTTATACAAGGAATGTACTACCATTTATAAGTGATAGAGTTAT
>JBDJHY010141656.1:0-13176 GCA_039654485.1 Withania somnifera | reverse complement strand
ACTTCCTTATAAATATGAAGGGTCGCACAACAGATACTTGACTGCAAGGAACTGATGTGAAATTGGGAATAGCTGTCTGAGTTGAATTAATCTGAACATACTGTCTTTTGTATGTATAGATGTACATTTACCACTTGAGTTGCATAATCATGAAATCTTTATATATCTACGAAGGAGTGCATTAGTACGAGCTATGAGGTAAAGACACTTAGCTTAGACTGAAGGCATGATCTCATAAGGACCCTTTTTAGGTAAGAACTACTAACATCATCTGCTCAACTTATCTATCTATTCTAGGCTCTTAGAACACATAAGGCATGGTCTTGGGTGTCATCCTCATTAGAACATGAAATCATCCAACAACATAAGCACGAAAAGTATGAAATAAATATAGGGCTACTCTGTCCTTAACAATACCACTTGAAGTCTCTAACTTAGAAATCACCCTTCAACTACACTTCCTCCTCCCAAATACTCTGTTCATTCTTCAGAACCTATGATTATCATAAGGGTACTAATAGCTATACACTTCTGAGGCTAACCACATGCTCTTGTTATATTTAAGCCTAACTTAAAGGCACACTGTACTACATGTAATAGGATTATAATAGTCTAAGACACGACATTCAGTATTCTATATCCATATGAATATTACCTTTTCTTACCCCTATAACTAATCAACCTAAAGCTCTATATCAAGGAGTTACTAACCACATACTTTAATCGATTACACATTTATGAACACAATATTCAAGCTTATTACCATGCTCACTCCATAGCTTCCTTGAAGATAAAACTAAACCATCTAAGAATATTCTTAGCATCACTAAAATTAATATCTCTACACGTTCACTATAAGAACACTTAACATTATAGGCGATAAAGGAATAAACAAGCTACTACTAGCTAAGCATAAACCATCTTTATCTTAGCTTCTTTCACTTTTTAATTTGACATCTCATGAATGGGATCACTGAGAGGAAATAGGTTATCAGCATAAACTATAAAATTTATGGATCAAGGTCTAACTTTGGAAGTCATACTGCACTTTTGATACCAATGTTAGGGTTAAAATAAAAGTCAAGAAATAGACTAAATAACTTTAATATAATAGAAATTGGATTTATAATTATACTAGAAACTCTGCAACTGATATTATAAGATGACTGGATATCTACATCAAGAGCAAGGTTGTCATGTTGTCTGGAGCAACTGTTTCTTGTTTTAGAACTGGACATGAACATAAACCTTTATAAGGTGCATGAAAAAGGGAATGGAATTAATTTTCACCTCTATCTGAAGTACAAAAGGTACAAAAGGGGCATGAACGAGTCATTATTTGATCATAGCTCTATGGTGGGAGTGCTCCCTATCAGGGTCACAAGACTTGACTGGTATTTCATCTCATCATCTCCCCCTTAGGACAACGCCGAAAATTATAAGTTTGAGGACCTTCTCTCTAAACTAGGCTAAAACCAGCCTCTCTACAAAGTCAGACACCGACTATACATCTGAATGCCAAATTTCATCTTTACCTCTAAGGGTATCACTAAAATGTCAATGCTTTCTCTAACTTATCGACATCACACATCCAATTGTTCATCCCTCTTCATGATACAATAACTTATACAAGGATACTCATATAGTATTCAAGCCTATCATTCAACACTAAACACGAGTAACACACAACTTTTTATGACTACTCAGACTTATAATTACTAAATCACAAACCTAGGTAACACTATCCCTACGAGAATCAACTATAGTATAGTCAATCTCAACTATCCACTCTAATAGATTCAATCTTATGCACAACCTTACCATACTCAATCAAAACATAATGTAAGTCTTCCAACTATCAACCTCTCTTGCTCCTCACACTATCATGCAATTTGCACTAGTTTATTACACCTTAGTCAACTCTTAAGGACATACCATCCCACTACCTATGAATAATAACATGGCATCTAAATACATACTCTGATCAATAACTACGCCCTACTCTGACTTCTATATTTCTGATTTCACTATTGTAGCTCTAGGATAGTTCTACCAGAACATGTTATCCTGATTAAACCTCTAGTTTATACCATGAAACTATCTTTCTGCAGATGTTGACTAATATAACTCACTATAAAACAAGAATTGGGACTATATTTTAATTTGCAAGGACAACCGACAGATCGAGGGGCCTGATCTGGCTTATCCTGGTTTCTGAATTGCTAGGTTGGCTGCTCTGTGAACTGGTGCTCTTCTGGGAGGCATGGTTTGAAATGTGTAAAGCACGAGTTGGAGAATATTCCTAAGATTTAAACATCACACAACTCACCATCAAACAAGAATTGGCAGTGGGGATGAATTTATGAGGACAACCGCAGACTTAAGGGCTTGATATGGCTTATATTGGTTTCTGAGCTACTGAGCTAAATGCTATGTGAATTGGTGATCTTCTGGGTAACATTATTTGAGACATATAAAGAAAAACTTTGAAAATATTTTTTAGAATTAAACTCCACAACATGAAGTAAGACATAAACAAAGGGAAACTTTTCTAAATGTTCATTAGCCTTGCAGTTATAAGTGTGTTGCAGTCACAGCTAAAAAAGAAAACTCTTCCTAATGATGGATTTAAAGCATCCTAGGACACCTGAACCTAATGATCTAATACAATATTTGTCATGCCCAGTGCTCACCCCCTCAATATGGTAAGCCATCCGTAGCCACTAGGTGGACCCAAAAGAATCCTTGTTCTGGTATAGCTCAAACCACTCAACACTTAGTGGAAGAAATATATGAAATAAATAGCAATGGGATAATTCAGGCGAATCAATAATAAAAGTAAAATAATAAATGAACTCAATCTCAATACTACTACATTAGTGTTTCTGAAAGCCTCTACTAGTTAAATACTCGATTACTAGAACAAGATTTCTATCTTGCCTACAAAAAGATTTAAAGTAAATGACCTCTAGTGTCATAGATCTATCCAAATAAACAAAGAATAAAATAGACTCTAATAGTTTGTGCCCTTGAACAGATGAGTACTCACCAATATTTTACTTTAGGATCTGTAGTCTAGTTAACCAAGAGTGTGCAGATGACTGGCTAGATAGGCATGACAACACAAAGTATGTGGTAAGTACATTGAATATACTTAGTATGAAGGAAGGTAGCATGAACAGACTATACCAAATGCTCCACTATCTATATACCATAAACTGGCCTATGCAATGAATGAACAAATTTAACTCCGACTCTCAATATCAATAAGCAATAATATGCAAGAATACCATTTATTAGTAAACTTCAACTCTCTACTATGATGACACAAGTTGACTGACCATTACCATGTTGATATAAGGTGAAAACTACCACCATGCTTATATACTTAAACTTAACACTAAGATGTCGACCCACTTCATACTGAACACTACAATGCTGACACACTCATGCATGGTAGATGGATGTATTTAAAACTATCGAGAAATTTTAAAAAAACTTCAAAACTCATCATAAAGAGTAGACTCTAAATAGAATGGAATTGACCATTTGATTAATTATGGAGGCTTTCAGTCTGACTCTGAGCTACAAATCTGAACATGTAAGATTTTGGATAATTTGACAACTTATGAATAAAATTTCACTACTTTCAGGAGTATAAGTAAAAATTAGTAAAATATCACTTCTCAAGAGTCTTATAAAAACTAAGTAAAACATCTTTAGATATTATTAGTTTAACAAGATCAAAGACACTTATTTAAAATCTTCTTAATAATCTCTTTAGTTTAAAACTGATATTTCACATCGTTTGAGAGTTTCTATAACTGAAATGCTCTGTAAATATAACTAAGAATTCTAACATTCACCAAGCTTCTAGGTCTCCCTAAACCTTACAGGGTAAAAAACATTGGATAAGCTCCTAGTAGATCCACTAAGCAAAACATAATAAGCACTTATTGGGCCATAACATCCCTTTCTATGTTGGATGACATAAGTTATGGGTTAAGGGCTATTATTATATCCAAATGCTCTTAGTACTAATACTCCTCCCCAAAACTTTTTATAACATTTCCTTCTTACTTTCTTCTCATCTTAACTAGTGAAATATTACCAAGTAACCAAGTGACATCTGTCTCAGCCTTATAGGAAAAAATAGTTTTCTTATATAATCTGTCTTATTAATTTATAGCATGCTCATTCTTCATAAATTGTAATTCAAGTACTAAAACAATATTAAAAACATCAATACTCTCAATTGAGCTTAATTAGCCAAAACCACCCAATTTAGACACTCGTCATAGTTAGGCTTAAAAACCTTGTAAAAAGGTCAAGTAATTCATGAAACTTCAATACTAAATTCAAATTTAAGAGTTCACCTTAAAAACATAGTCAATCCATGCAAATCATACTCCTACGCGAGCAAGCTTGTGAATATCCTTAGCCAATTCCTTCTTCTCTTCCTCAATATGGATCTCTCTACCCATGGACAATATGATTAGAGCATCCATTACAATATTGGCCTTACTTGAATGGTAAAGAACATTCATATTATAGACTTTTAGAAGTTCTATCCACCTTCTATGTCGATAATTTATCTCTTTTCACCTTAAAACATACTGCAGGCTCTTGTGATCTATGAACACATCAACATGCACACTATAGAGGCAGTGATTCAAAAGCTTTAAAAAGCAAACATAACAGTTTCCGATCTCGAGATCATGGGTAGTGTAATTTCTATCATGAGTCTTAAGTTATCTAGAACAATAAAGATAACCTTTCCATTTTGTATTAGTATGCAATTAAGACCAACTATAGTACATCATAATAAACTACAAAAACTGTTTGTCCACTTTAGCAAGGTCAACACTGGAATAGAAGTTAAACCATGAAACTTCAATACTAAATTCAAGTATAGGTGTTAACTTTGAAAACATAATCAATTCATGTAAAGCATACTTCTATGCGAGAGACTGTGTGAATATCCTTATCTAATTCTGTCTTCTCTTTCTCAATACGGGTCTTTCTACCCATGGACAATATGATTAGAGCATCCACTCAAGATTGGCCTTACTCTAATGGTAAAGCATACTCACTCTAATGGTAAAGCATACTCATATCATAATCTTAGAGAAGTTCTAAACATCTTCTATGTCGATTACTTATCTCTTTTTTCCTAAAACCATATTGCAGACTCTTGTGATCTATGAACATGTCAACATTCACACTTTAGAGGTAGTGACACCAAAGCTTCAAAAAAAACATAACAGTTGCTGACTCGAGGTAATAAGTAGTGTAACTAGAGGTCATGAGTGGTGTAACTTCTATCATGAGTCTTAAGTTGCATAGAAACATAAGCGATAACCTTCCTATTTTGTATTAGCATGCAGTCAAGACCAACTCTAGATGCGTCACAATAAACTACAAAACTATTTGTCCCCTTTATCAAGGTCAACACTTGAGCAGAAGTTAAACCAACCTTCAACTCCTAAAATCTCTTCTCATAATCCCCATTTCATTTAAACTTAACCTTCTTCTGCATCAATTTGGTCAATATGGCAGCAATAGACGAGAAACCCTCAACAAATCTCCTATAGTAGCTAGATACTCCCAAGAAACTCCTAATATATGTAAGATTAACTAGTCTTTGATAGTTCATACTTCCTTAATATTATGGGAATCTATTTAAATACCCTCATTGGACTCCATATGCCTTAAATATTCTGATCTTGATAAGAGTATAGTTCATAAATGTGATTCTGGCTATGGCCACTTTCTGCCCTAGCCATATCGCCCTTTTGAACATCTCGAATTACTAAAGCTACTAGTGAAGTGATATGTTCTTGATTACCCCATTGCCTTTCCTATCATAGGTGCAACCCTTTAATTACGGCCTACATGACTGCATTTGTAGTAACCATCTTAGCCATAAAGGCACTCTCCAAGATGATTATTACCATACTTTCCATGAATACCCTCTCGCCATACTTTGTTTTAAGCAAGAGTTTGGCACTCTCTTTTTGGTCAATATAGGTCTAGGTGTTGGAGTACTGGATGATGATGGAATTGGTCCAAATGACCTCCTCTAAAAGGATGACCAATTCCCATTACCATCTCTCTATTGGCTAATGTTAGTGTCTGTAGTACTATCCCTCTTACTACCCTTTTCTTCCTTCAACTTGTCCTTCTCCATCTATTATGCCATGGTCTTGAGTCGGTCTATGTCCATATCTCCAAACAACATGGTTGTCTTGCATTCCTTCTTGACCAATTCAAAAACCCTTGACACAAACTTACTAAGTCTTGCCTCAGATTCATAGATTCTTTTCCGTAGCCCCCCTTAAGTCTCTTGGAAAGAATTGATGAGGAAATTCTAACAAACTTATTCCATTTTGTAGGAGCTATCATTCAACCATGACTCTCTCCCTACTGAACAAACCATAAATGAGCCACATTCTTAAGTTGATAGGAAGAAAGCTCAACACTCTTCTCACCTTCCATATGTATAACTTGGAGAATCTTTTTTACTTCACCAATAAAATTATGTGGATCCTCCTATACCACGATCCAATCAACATAGAAGGGTTTATGAAAACAAAACCCCATACTCTGAAAGTAATTAACCACCATCTAGGTTGTCAAGGGCTACTCCATACTGGTTAACCTAAGTTGTCATAACCTGAATAAACATCTAAATGATATTCCTAAACTCAAATTTTTTGACATCACCCCGATGGGAATGATTCACTTATGCAGGTGGAGCTTAGGAAATTTTGTGATGACTGTTAACATAAGCCCCATTTCTTATTTGCAAAAGCTGTGGAGGCAGAGGAGTTTGTACTACATTTCTTTCACGACCCTATTTCTTGGATCATGATGGAACCTACTATCCCACCTGTAGGAGAACCAACCCTGTAGCCCGAAGTCGAAGTGGAGGGCTACCATCAACAATAGAAGAAAGTACAAGTGTAATAACAGGGTATAAAGGAAAGGTAATATGACAAAACAACAGAATATCATAACAAAATCAAATAACTCCCAAGACCCAGTATCAGTGTAACTACACCAGACCCTCTAGGTGCAGAGTATAAACAAAAGCCTAATACAAGTATGTCTCTAAAAATATAATAGAGACAAGTCCAATCCAAAGAAAGAGAGAGCAGGAAAAGTTGGATGTCAAGCTCACCCTATATCTCTGAAAATATCAACAAGTAGGAACGAACGACAATCAGTGAATCAACTTCGAGCACTGGTACTCAGATTTGCACTATGGGAATAAGTGTAGTATGAGCACAAATCATCGAACCAACCCATACCCAATAGTATTTGAGGTCCCACTATGCACATAAAAATTATAAAGTAGTAAATAACATAATACAAGAAAGTAAGGTCACAGAAGTAAATAGTATATCATACAACCTAGCTACTCAGATAGGAAGAAAGTAAACAAGTAGACATGGATTTGCTAGCTAAAACATCAAAATAGGATCATAGGCAAAAGAAGAGAACGTACCCGTAATCCTTGCAATGTTATATAAACAATAATAATAAATAATCAAGAGATGGATAAGTAGGCAAGAAGAGATCATGGACGGTATACTGGTAACCTCAAAGTAAGATAGAAAGCAATAATCAAATAACACCTCGCACAAATATCCCACATAGAAAGAAAATCTTACATATAAAAAATAATGATAATTCAGTAGTAACTACAAAAAGTAAATTAACACTACCAAATCCCCCATAAGAATGGCAGCGTACACAGAAAACAAGCTCACCCATAGGCCTCCTACATGACCACAGGTACACTGAAGAAAATAAGTGTAGAAAAGTAAATACACACCATAAAGTAACCATTCCTGCGTACGTTCCTCCTCTTGTACCCGTAGGCCTAGATGGCAGAACCCATGGAAGGCTAATCCTAATTCCTATATATCCCTGCTCCATCCTATACCCCCCCTCCGATTGTCGTAGCCCAGAGGAAAGGTCCATGGAGGTCCATCCACATGTATAATCTCTAACATCATCATAATCTCATATCCCAAGTCACAGAGCGTCAAGGGTCTCACAGTCTGGCATCCAATTCCTCAAAACAACAGTGTCATCAAGTCATACTTAACAAGTTATGGCATTCAATGCCCCAATATAGTGGTATCACCTACATCCTCAAGGAAACATGTCCATCAAAGTCTCCAAATTAATATCTATGATAAGTGTAAAAAATTTGTACTCACTGTCGTGCGATGACGAACTCAAGCACAACTAAGCTACAACTAGCAACAGATTACAACAGCCCAAAGCTGAGGGTAAAACATAAAACCATCCTATGCATTAGCGTTTTACTACTTTCATAGTCATCCTAAAGCCATCACAAGACTAATTTTAGGTCACGAGCGTCGTATCACATCAAACACCAATATAGAGAACAAGTGGGGAACGAAATGAAGAAGCGGTCCAAGTACACGATAAAAACCTAGAAACCCAATCGATAGATTTTATTTAGTACAGTTATGGAGCTATATACCCAAAGATAGCCCTACGGAGCCTACCTATCATCCAATGAATAATGCGCTGTAAGTCCAAATGTTACTTCGACTAATATCAAATGGTCTCTAACGTCTTTAAAACTTATGAATTAATAATCCAAGGATTAATACGAGTCTAACGATATAATTTATAATAAGTTTTGGATTGGGCCTAACATCAAGGATCGCTCACCAGATTCAAAAACAAACTTCACCTCGGGGTTTCTAAGAACACGAAGAACCCGTGCTCCAAAATTAAGCATAATTCAGGCATGGGAAAGACCTCAAATACCCAAGAGAAATTTAATTAAAAAGGGGTTGAAGATTTAAGTTTTAGCAATTAAAAGATTTGAAAGAGCAACCACTACTATGGAGTAAAATTAACCAAAAAATAAGGATTTACCCAGTAATTTCCAAGAAAATCGAGGAATTCATGATTTCAAAATAAGGGAATTAATGGAGGAAAACCCCATTTTTCATAGAATTTAACTGAGAAAATTACTCAACAACAATGAGGAAGATGTTGGGAATCTTAAAGAACTTTTTTGCAAAGTTTAGGGATGTTTCAAGGAGAAATCGCAACACTTTGAGAGGAGAAACCAAAGAAAAAGCTGATAAAATAAAGGAAAATAGGATATGCACTGAATAAATAATGTCATTATGATCGATTTATCGTCCATTTGTGCTGATAAATCGACATTCTCCTACAAACTAGAAAATATGAGGATGCCAATTTGTCCAAAAAAAGCCGATAAACTGGCATTTCCTTAATATGGAACACAAACCGCCAGTACCTATTTATCAAACAACTTGATGATAAATCAATATGCTCTAAACACTGGTAGGCACCGATTTATTAGACTAAATGATTGATTTATCAGCACTTGCCAATTTAGCGATATACCGATCGAGTTATCAGTCACCGATGAACTGGTAAAATAACCGATAAATCGGTTTGCACCAACAAACTAGCTATTTTTAGAATTTAAACAAGGATATCAAAAATGAAATGGAGCCCAATATTCGGAAAACCAAATATGCATCTTGCATGAAAATTGCATTCTGGACTCAAAGGAATCGATGAAATGAAGGTTGTTTGAGCGAAAAAGACCCCTAAACCAAGAAATATCAAATTTTAACTAATCCACCAAGGTACTAAATATAACATCAGGCACTCTAAGAAATACACCAACATTTTACTAGCATAAATTCACTATTCCAAAGCTGATGGAAGCGTCCAAATTTCATTCTGACACTCCTAACATTGAATGACCACCCAAGCTACAAATTAAGCCTTAAATGAACTGAAAACCACAATTTATCAAAATCTCCAAACGAAAACCCCGAAACCCAAACTTAAGGTCTATCTAAACTTTGTTCGACATTTCGAAACTAATGAACTATTGGAATTTAATTTTGAGATCGTCTTGAAGAAAAGTTAACTAAAGTAAATGATTACTTAGTTTTAAGCTCTAAAATAGGCAATGTGAGATAAATCTCAATTGAGCCACCAGGGAAAATGGAATATACAAATGACTTGGGGAGGCTACTGGAAAGCTCTAGGATACAAAATATCTCAAAATTCTAATAAATGACTGTGAGGGTCATTAAAACATCCACTACTAAAAGGACTTTTGTCATCAAAAGTTAAGCAAAAGCAAAAAATAAAGAGAGAGAGAATGTACCTGATGACTCAAATAGCTGCGGGTACTACTTCTGCATCTCACTCTCAATATCCCAGATAGTCTCCTTATCCGAACGGTGCCTCCACTACACCCTAAATACTAGAATGTCCCTCCAATCTCCTAACATCCTAAGCAAGAATTTCTACCGGTTCCTCAACAAAAGATATATTCTCATCCAACTACACCAATCCTCTTAAATAACATGGGACTCATCTGGAATGTACCGTACAACAACAAAACATGGAACACTAGATGAATGGATGAAAATATAGGAGGTAGAGCCAAACGGTATGCAACATCACCAACTCTCTCAGAAATCTCGAATAGACCAATATACCCCCGCCTACCGAACCTCATCACATCCTACATAGGAGATACTCTCATAAAGACTCTATTACCAAATCCAAACTCTAAGGCACAAAATCTACGATATATGTAGCTCTTCTTCCTACTTTGCACTGCTTGCAATTTATCCTAAATAAACTGAACCTGATCAAGTGACTCACGCAACAAATCCAAAGTCTGAACTCTGGCCTCAAACCAATTGAACCAACCAATAGGCTATGTGTACCTTCTACCATACAATGCCTTAAATGATGCCATCTCAATGCTGGAATGGTAGCTATTATTATATGTAAACTTTTCTTAAGGCATATGCTGATCCCAAGAACAACCAAAATCCAACACACAAGCTCTCAACATATCCTCCAACACCTGAATAGTCCGCTCGGACTAGCCATCAGTCTGCGGGTGAAAAGTTATGCTCAACTGAACCTCGGTACCCAAATCTCGCTCGATAGACCTATAAAACTAGGAAGTGAACTGCGTTCCTCTATTACAAATGATAAACACAGGAACCCCATTCAATCAAACCACCTCATGAATATAAATTTGATCCAGACGCTCAACATTATATAAAGAATGAGTAGGAATGAAGTGCACTGACTTAGTCAATCTATCAACAATAACCTAAATAGTATCATGACCTTTTCTAGTCTACAGAAAAATAGAAATGAAATCCATAGTCACACGCTCCCATTTCCAAGTCAAAATAGGGAGTATTTTCATCAAACCACACGTTCGTTGATGCTCATACTTAACCTGTTGGCACTTCAAACATCGAGACACATACTCAGTGATATCCCTCTTCATTTCACTCTACCAGCACAACTGATGCAAATCTTGATACATCTTAGCTCCACCAGGATGAATCGAATACCTGGATCTATGAGCCTCTCATAAAATCAACTAAACCAACTCAACAACCTCTGGCATATATATGCGACCATCATACGAAAGAACCCCATTTGAACTAATACAAGCCCTATCGACCTCTCCAACTAACACCTAATCATGAAGAAAAACCAAATGTTGATCCTCAAACCGCTGCTGTCGAATCTGATCTGACAAAAAGATCTGGCCTCAACACAAGCCAAAACTCTCTTGAATCGAATAGATCCAATCTAACCAACTGACTAGCTAACAACTGAACATCTACTATCAAAGGTCTCTCTAAAACTACTAAGGCTGCCAAGCTACCCATACTGACCATTTTTTTGGCTCAAGGGATCCACCACTATGTTTTCCTTTCCCAGATTATAGAGGATACTAATGTCATAGTACTTCAGTAACTCAACCCATTTTCACTGATGAGAATTGATCTCCCCCTGGCTCATAACATACTGAAGACTATGATGGTCAGTATAAATCTCACACTAGACCCCATACAATTAATTCCTCCAAATCTTGAGCGCAACACTACCACCGCCAACTCCAAATCAAAAGTGGAGTTGTTACGTGATGTAACGGCATTTTATGTCATATTATGCACTTAAAACCCTAAAAATAGAGCATGTTATTGAGTAATAGCAGTGCGTTTTAATGATTTTGTTGAGTATTTGCAGAGTTAAGTCAATAGGTGGAAATACGAAGCACTTGTACAAGAAAAGTATAGTTTTAGGTGAAAAGGAGACGATTCGCTGGGCTTAGATAAATTGTCTGATTTATCCATCCAATAGAAAGTTACTGGATAAGGACTCAAAATCAGGCAGCCCAACAAATGTATCGTCTGCTAGGAGATGGTTCGCCTGTGGTGCATCGCCTGCTCATAACTCTACTAGATAAGAAGCAAGGAATAGATAGTCCAGCAGACATTTCATCTACTAGGAGATGGTTTGCCTATTCAGAACTTCCTGTGGAGAAGTTCACTGGAATAATAGGGTGATAGAAGGAAGGCCAGATGGTTCCTTCTGTCACCGGACGGTTTGCCTACGTGGCCTCCCGAACTGACTGAACCCCAGCCCAAGTTGCTGATTATCACACTTATTTCTACATTCTATAAATAACACACTTAGCTTAGTTTTAAGGGGAATTCTATTATCTTTCTTTTACGTATTATTTGAGACTCAAGACTTAGGGTTTAATACCCATGTTCATTGAAGAACACAAGTGTTGAGTGTTTTGATAATTATTTTGCAACCAACTGAATTTTATACTTGTGATATATTACTCTCTATCTTTTGGATTCATTATTGTGGCATAATGTCAATTGAAGGATAAACCCTAGCCCTACTATTATAGGATCTATGGTTTAAACATACTAGGGTTGTAATTCATATGAGTTGATGCATCCATTTCTTCGTATGAACATAATATCCTTGTAATAATGGACTTTTAGTGGTTGTGAACACTAGAACACACCTAGGTTTAACTATCACTAACCCTGTGGATAAAACTAGGAGTTGAGATTATTCTATGAAATTTGGGGCATTAACCCTCGTCTAATGGTTGCTGCTGTAACTAGAGTAATCGTGAGTTATTATAACACATACAATGAACTCATTCATAGCCCTACCAGGTGTAAAAAAGGTTTACTTAGGATCAAAGGTTGAAAAACACTTAAGTAAATAGCATTGTAAGTATACATAACTCTACGTTTGGAAGGATTATGCAACCGTGAAAAGATTACA
>JBDJHY010141636.1:0-13178 GCA_039654485.1 Withania somnifera | reverse complement strand
GACCTTGTATGACATCTTATTGTTTTTCCGCATATACTGTAGTAGTCCTCTGCTTCGGCTACAGAATACAGGGTTTGGTTCTCCTACTGGGTGGATAGTAGGTGCCATCATGACTCCAAGAAGTTGGGTCATGACAGTTTAATTATTGGGTAACCGGTTGGTTAGGCTTGATCTTTCAGACCCCATGCTTGTGTTATTCAAATGGTCATTGTTAGATCAAATTTAGTAGCGGCAAATCGAGGATGAGAGTTTAGTTACTCTTCGTGATCAAGCATTAGCCGAGAGTTCAGTAGGGCTTTTATTTATTCAGTTGGGACTATTTGGTATGATGACCGCATATGTACCTCAGGTTGATGATTTGGCACAGTTGATCTTGTGTGTGGCTCATAGTTTTAGGTATTCGAATCCTAGTAGAGCCAAGAGGTAGCAAGATCTATGATAGTAGTATTGGTGGAGTGGGATGAAGAGGGATATTATTGAGTATGTTCTAAGTGTTGAAACTATCAACAAGATAAGTATGAGCATCGACGACCAGGTTGCTTGATGCAAAGACTCCCTATTGCGTCTTAGAGGTGGGAGCGAGTGACTATGGATTTTGTTACTAGATTACCCACAGACTATCAGAGGTTTTGATACGGTTTGGGTCATTTTTGATAGGCTGACTAAATAAGCGCACTTCATCCCTACTCATTCCTCTTATAATGTTGAGTTTCTGGGTCAAATTTAGATTCGGGAGATAGTTAGATTGCATGGTGTTCCTGTATCTAAAATTTCTGACTGAGGCACCCAGTTTAATTTGTAGTTTTGGAGGTCTGTTATGCAAGACTTGGGTACCGAGGTTCATTTGAGTACTGTACTTTATTCGCAGACCGATGTTCAATCCGAGTGGACTATTCAAGTGTTGGAGGATATGTTGAGAGATTATGTGATAGACTTTTTTGGTGCTTGGGATCAGCACCTACCATTGGTAGAGTTTGTGTATAATAATAGCTACCACTCCAGCATTAAGATAGCAGTATTTAAGGCATTTTATGGTAGGCGGTGTAGATCACCTAGTGGTTGGTTTGATGGTTTTGAGGCCAGATTCCATTCCACAAACCTGTTTCCTGATTTTCTTGGTCAGGTTCGATTGATTAAGGATAGGTTAAGGGTAGCCCATAGTATGAAAAAGAGCAATGCTGATCGTAGGCTTCGTGCCTTAGAGTTTGTGATAAACTATTTCTTTGGATATCTCCTATGCACGGTGTGATGTGTTTCGGTAGGCGTGGAAAGCTTATTCCCTGGTATATTAGGCCATATGACATTTTTGAGAGGGTTGGTGATGTTGTCTATAGGTTGACCTTACCTCCTATGCTTTCAACTGTTCATCCGGTATTCCATGTTTCTATGTTGCTGCAGTATATCCACAATGATTCTCATGTCATTCGGGAGAACTCTGCACATCTAGATGAGGATTTATCCTTTGTTGAGGAGCCTGTGAAAATTTTTGCTAAGGATGTTAGAATTTGAGGTCTAAGGAGATTCTAGTGGTTAAGGTGTAGTGGAGGCACCGTTCGGTCAAGGAATCTACTTGGGGGATTGAGAGTGAGATGCGAAAGAAGTATCCATAGTTGTTTGAGGCATTAGGTACATTCACTTCCTATTTTATTCGTCCTTTTATGTGACTTTCGGGGATTAATATCCTTTCAGTAGTTGATATTGTAATGACCCTCATGGTTATTTCTGATAAATGCATGACTTTTTGCATTGTAGAGCATTTCAGTAGTTTCTCCAAGTCATTTATGATTTCTTGAGACCGGCAGTTTGGATCCCTGGCAACTCGTTTGAGGAAAATCTCAAATTGCTTGTTCCAAAGACTAAAACTAAGTACTCATTGACAAAATTCAACATTCCTTCAAAATGATCTCGAAATTAAATACTGACCATTTTGTTATCCCTGGAATGCCAAACAAAGTTAAGATTGACCTTATGTTTGTGTTTCAGAGTTTTCGATTTCAATTTATGTTATATTGTGGATTTTAGTTAATTTTAAAGCATAAAGTTGAGCTAGGGTGGTAAATTGGTTTTTGGATTGTCAGATAGAAATTTTGACACTTCTAGCAGATTCAAAATGATTATTCTAGACTAGATGAGGTGTTGGTATAATTTCTGGACTAGTTGTTGCATTTTCGAGATGTTGGTGGAGAATTCTTTAAAGTTTAGCTTAAGTGTTGATTTGGTAAACATTTATCTGAAACAACCACAGATTCTGACTTTGTCTGCACCTTTGAGTCCAGAATGTCATTTTGGGTATGGGTGCATATTTAGGTTGTCCAAAATTGTACTCCGAATTCATTTCGAGTGGTGATTCAGAGAAACTTCTTCCCCTTTAACTTTGTTGTCTTAACCTGCAACTGGTGTAGCTAAGCATCTTTAATGGCTCGGGATTCTATGCAATCATGTGGAAGCTCCCTGAATGCGATGTTGTAGCCATTCCTCTATGCGATCGTGAGGTAGCTCATGTGATAGCGATGACCAATTCCTCAATACTATACGATCGAGGGTCACCTCACGGGTTCATAATGAGTATGGTAATTGGCAATATATAATTTCTTACACAACCCCTACATCTTATTTCAACAGAAACCTTGTGATATATAATGTTTTTGGGAGAAATTCATCCACAAAGCATCATTCCAAAGAAGGGGAAAATACTCTTGACATCGTCCTTCGGTTCCTTCATATTGTTAGGTAAGTCTTCTTCCCTTCTATTCTTCAAAGTCATTAGTTACTCAATTGATGAACCCCACTTGTTGAAATTGGTAGAATCATGCCATAATACGTATAGTTTCGAGTAATTCTTTGTTATTTTAGTATACATTGCTTCTAGGATTATCAATCACCATAATTCTTTTATTTAATCCGTAAATATCACACCTTTAACCTCGTTAAAGTCAAATCTATTCAGGCTATTTTGAAGCCCTTCACGCACTTGAATTATGGTCAATTTTGGAGACCCGGTTCCTAGTAACGTTGGGACACCATTGTAAATTTTTTTCAATTCCGGCAAGTAGGCCCTGCAGGCCTGTTTTAGGCTCGATTTTAGGCCCAGTCCAGAACATTGCATAAATTATACTGTTATCCTCATATTTACCTATAGAGTACTTTGATGCAAGTTTTAAATCATTCAAAGATTGTTTGACATCAATCGGAGTAAGATTCGTGAATTTGTATCACATTATTGTCAAATAAAAGATAGCCTCCGTAGGGCTATCTCTGGGCTTATAACTTTAAATCACATCCGTGGGTTTGTTAGTTAGGTTGTATAGTAACCTTATACCTTTCTTTCGCCGGTTCCATGTTGATATTTATATTTTTTTTATTCGATTGATATGGTGCCCGTGACCTAGAAATTTACTACAGATACCTATTCAGGGCATAGGATGTTGATATTTCATGATCATATGTGGATATATATACTTTATGATATGTTGTGCATTTATGACATGAGAGGTCGAACATATGGCTCCGATATGAGTGCATTGATCTGGGTCGGTATCACCGTATTATTTTTTAGTCGCAGAGGCTAAAGACAGGTTTTTTAATAATAAGGAAGAGCGACATAAGTTGAGGAAGTGAAATACTTAATAAGAATATAATTAAATTTCCTTTTTATTGCTTTAGACTCAATATGGTATCGAGAACCTAGTAATACTACTATTTTTACTTATTATAGTCCAAGCTTTACACCTTGGCACTAGGAAATATCATTTGACTAATAAATGTTGGAACTTGAGTCAGACCTAGAATTAACAATGAGTACAACCACTTGGACTTGAGACTGCCATCGTACAGTAATGACTACAACCACTAGGACTTGAGACTGTAATCGTACAGTAGTGAGTACAGCCTTTATGATCTATCACGTTATTGATATTTGATACAGGATACAAGATTATTGAGGATATTTGTGATACAGTTATACATTGAGGCACTCGATGCCTAACTTGTCGAAGATGGATTGATGGTACTATTGATATTAGGCATGAGATGCCAGACTATTGAGACACTTGAGGCTCTGTGATTTGGGATTTGAGATTATGATATCGTTAGAAATTGTAGATGATGACGCATCCCTAATGACCTATCTCTGGAATTCCATGCGATGCGGAGGAGAGGGTATATGGAGTACAGGGATATATATATATATATATATATATACACACACACACACAGAGGGAAATTTATGTTACCCTTCTATGGGTTCTGCCTGCTGGACGTATGGGTAATGAAGGAGATGCGTACAGAGGACTTGTTACTTCATGTATTATGTTTACTTTTTGCACTTGTTATCTTCAATGTACCCTGGCTAAGATGTAAGGCCTTCGGAGAGCGTGTTTTTTAGTGTATGCTGTATTTCTTTCTGGAGGACTTGTTAGCGTTTAAAATTTACATTACCTTATTAAAATTGTTACTGTTAATTACTATTATTAGTTAATTGATGCTTCATGCTTTGTGGGTTTTGGTGCCTTAGATTATTGCTTGTTCCTTCATATTTTACTTGAGGTCCATGTTCAACTTTTTCCTTTTTTTGACTCCTGATTAATGCATTATTATTTACATATATTGGTGCAAGGATTCAAGGTAGTCTTCCTTCATTTCATGAGATCCTGTTATGTTATTAACTAGCGATACATGTCTACTAGTATTTGATTCCTGTTTGAGCACCTAGCTTCCCCTTTTTTGGTATTGGATACCGTAACCCCTTTATTATATTCCATTATTTACTGATTTTATTATTGTTTTGTTCCTAGTGGGTCCTTAAAGCCTACTGGGTATGGTTTGCTTGAACAACTTGTACTCATACCGCACTTATACATGTGCAGATTCGAGTACACGTTCTCGACCGTGATTATGTCCAGCTGTTCATATAGTAGATATGTTCTTCAGAGATTCAGGGTGAGCTTGGAATCCGGCTTTTACATGCTTCTCTTCGAATTTAACAGTTCTATTTTATCTTTATTTATTCGGAGGCATAGTTGTATTAGATATTTCAAATTTTTTTATACTTAGTGGTTCATTTGACACTAATACCGAGTTTTGGGTATTTATTTGATTCTTTAAACTTTCAAACTTATTTAATCTTATGGTTAGTACACTTGTGTTTTCTTCATTTCACATATTAGTCTGCTGCCTCATCTTCGGACTACGGGGTTGGTTCTCCTACTGGTGGTATAGTAGCTGCCATGATGATCCAAGAAATTGGGCCGTGAGATGGTATTTGTAGGACTCTATAACTAAAATAAAAGTTGTTTCTTTACGGATCCCCACATCTCAAACCCAAACACAACTGCGACTTTAAATTTCTTGTAGACAACCTAACCAAAATCCAAAGAAAGAAAGAATTGTATCCGACCCTGTTATAATAGTTGAACTAAACTAGAGGTAAAAGGCTAAATTCCCAAAGTCAAGTGTCATTTGGAACTAAAATAAATGCCAATGCAAACTCAATTGACTACCTAAAGTCATAATCCACAAACCTATGAATGAATCATATGATAAAATGGATAGTGGACCCCTCTCAATGTATACCCATTCCTCTTATTGCAACTTAAAAACTGGAAAACAAAACAAAAGGTACCAAAATAGGTTGAGGAACATTGACCCGACCAGATGAGTCGATACTAGAATCCAAGAAGCAAAACAACGCTATAATGCACCTAACTGTCATTTTTGTGTTCCACATCATATATTGTGTTTTATGACTTCTCAATGGCTTCCCCAAGTGATTTATGACCTAATTGGAACAATAGTCTATCCTCTTGATAATTTTGTTGATATTTATCTCACTTTTCCTATTTTAGAGCTTAAACTTAGGTGCTTATTGAATTTAGTCTGTATTACTTTAAGATGAGTGTGAAATTGAATTTCAAAAATTATACCAACTCTAGAACATGTATTTTGATGTGGTGTACCCTTGGTTTAGGTCCAAAAGCTTTTGGTGTGACATGATATCATTTTTTCAAGATAACTCTAGTTTGATATTGGATATTTAACTTCGCTCAACATTCGGTGATCTGAGTATCGTATTAAAAATCCAAATGTTCCATCAACTTTGGAATGCCTATTTTAGTTTAGGAAGGCAGTTGATTCAGTTTCTGAGTCATCCAATGTGATTTCGATTACTTTATTAAAATTAGGAAAGCATAGTCCTAAGTTTTGACTTGTCAAAAACATCTTCTAATGACCTAAGATACGAATTTTGGCTGCTTTGATGAGTTCAAAATTATATTTTGAGTGTGTTTCATATTTGGTTTTCACATATCAGGTTGCGGATGGGACCGGAGACCCTATCCAAAATATTAAGTGTTGCTAGTTTTTTGGTGCATTGTAGCACTAGGTAGGCCATTAAAGGTAATGGAATGATCACTCCATATAGTGTTGATAGCTCTAAATGTTAATCCCTTATATTAGCACAATATCTCTCCTATAATGATGATGGCTCTACTTCCCCAGCCCATCCTTTAGCATCACCGCGCTCTCTCAGCGCTGATGACTCTGTGGTTCCTATACACTCTTAAGTGCAGTTTCTTTCAAATAGATCAAACATATCTAAATCCTAATATTCCATTTGACGCAACTGTATTTGCCTAGTGCGATCACACTGCATTGCCAGATTGCCCTTTAGCATGATCGCGCCCCTAGGGCGATCACGCTTCGTTGTGAATAGGTAAATATAAGGCCTCTTCATTGTTATTATAGCCATGTTTTCCCTTAGTTTCTCTCTCTAAATACCCTCTCGCCAAAATATCTCCCTAGTAACTTGTATAACAAGATAAGACAACCCATTCCTGCCAAGATAATCGGGTTTCCTCTTCATATTTTGTAAGTTTCCCTGCTTTTTTTCATAGAAATGGTGTTTTCCACCATTGAAGAAATGTGATAAAGCTCCTTATTATTGTTAAATCTTGGAGTCTTAGATTATTCTCGCTAGTATTTTGGTGTTTTGAGATAATTCTACTCCATAGAGGGCCTTGCATTCATGTTTCGGTATGTAATTCTCCATTCTTTATTATAAATTAGTACAGTTTTACATTATATTTCTCTTCCTTTCAGGGAATTTTTAAGCCCTTACCGCATTCGGATTGTGCTCTTTTTGGAGCACGAGTTCCTTGTGATGCTGGAAACCCTCAATTCAAGTCATTTGATATCAATGAACCGATATTTATTAGTTGTAGTGCACTATTTTCCAGATGATAGTTATGCACCGTAAGGCTTACTTTGGGATAAAGAATTTATCATTGCACTAAATAAAATCTATGAGTTGGGATATTAGGCTGATACCATGACCCTTGACTGCCCCTTCTACTCTATTTCATATTTGTATTTCTATTGGCACTTGGTGTAATATAACACCTTTGTGCACTTTTTTCAATGTGCGCAAAGAGAGATGCCACTTTCAATATTGGACATTGTCCCTTGTGTTAATGTAGCAAGTATTGTCCTTGTGTAGTCCATAGGGTGCCTCTAGAAGTAGTAGGAAGCTCTTATATGGATTAGTTGTTGGTTTTTCCTTGGGTTAGGGCTTGTACCATATGTTTCTAGATGTAGCTTAGTTGAGCAAATGTAGGAAATAATTTGATATAGATAATGCTTGTGTTGTTGCATTCATGTAACACGAAGTCCACGAGGTTCAACTTTTGTATGCATTGGCATCAGGCCCATTATCACCATTTCCTGAATCAAGTTGGCCTTGGAGACTGTTTTTCCTATAATGAAGACTGAATTGGATAAATTTGAATGCAATGAGATTTTCTAATAATAATGACAAAGTTGGATTTCTACCTTTTTTAGACTTAATTACATTCCGAGAAGCCAGAAACACCTTTTCCACTCATTTTAGACCAGGCTTCAAAACCTGACACCGAGTACTATCATTTGTCACTACTTATGCTAGCACTTGAGCCCAACTGCTCTTGGAAGTGAGTACAACCATTTTCATACTATTTCATACTTATTGGTATGGGGCACGGTTTCCCATGATTCTAAAAGATACGTCATAGGGTTGCCAATTCAATGATTGGGTGATACTATTGTACTGAGGTATTAGATGTGGGGATGTGAGACTCTGTGATATCGAATGATGAGGCATACTAGCACGTTAGAAATTTTTATGCGAGTGTCATACCTATATAGACCCTATCATTTTGGTTACAAACACGAGGAAGAGGAGTCTACAATGGATTAGAGGAACTCATTACCAACTAATACAAAACCATCGATACTCACACAATCTAATAATCCTACACTAGTTTACTGTGTGAAAAAACAACCTAAATATATTTGGACACTATATATAAAGAAAGTCAACACTAGGATTAAAACCTTCAATAAAAGTCACACAGAAAATAGAAAAGAATGTGGGACTATTGTCAGGATCTAACTCAATAACCCAAGAAATAAAATCTAGCTGGTAGATGGATAGGCAGGTTATTCAGGACAACACACCAACAATTCAACAATCATAAATGTAAAAACAAGGAACGAAGCATCAAAATTAATATTGCAAATAAATTCTAAAGAATCCCAACATATACATGGACCTAAATTCCTAGCCCATTGGCTAGAAAGGGTCCTAAATGTTGCACGGTTAAAGAACCATTTGACACTACTAGGAGTACATTGAGTACGGTTAATGTAATGGTCCTGAAACAATTATCCAAAACTTAATGAAGAGAGGGTAACCAAACAATGCCAAAAATCATATCAAAAAACTCAGAACAAGCATGAATACTCAGAACAAGAATCCAACTCCTCAACAACAAAACATGATCTAACATCATGATCAACAACTAAGAGATCAACTACAAGGGTAGAAACAACGAACATTATCAACAACGACTCACTAGCCAATATCAACAAAGAGAGACATAAATAAATAGATATGGAGGAGCATTATGAATAAAATAAAATAATGCCAAAATTAGACAATGATAAGTAAAATAATACTTGAGATCATCAAATATGAAGCCATGCCTCTATTATAATCGGTAAGTTACAAAGCGAATAGAGACCACTACAAGAAGGACACACACCCAGAAAACATGTCTCACCATTCTTAGCACCACCCTGGTATCCATACTACCCTAGATACCACCTACGACCATTGGCGATACTTCTCCAAAAGGACTCTGAACTAGCTGAGCTAATGAATAAACTATCTCATGTTAGGGAAAATATTTTTTATTTTGACCAATAATACCACATGTGTAACATGACCCTGATGGCCTCCACTAGCGAGATAAAATAGCTGAAAGTTAGTTGACACCATGTCCTACATTGTTAGATAAAGTACCACTTAATGTTTTTTAAAAACTTACCCATTTAGACCGTGCTGAACCCTATCTAAAGTTTGTAAAACTTTTTCAACAAGCCAATTAGGATGACCCAAGAATCTAACATAGTATCAGCATATTCGTCCTTATGTTGGGGATCACAACCTATGTATGCCTCCTAAAATAAACTCAACATACATATTTAATGGCTAACATCTTGAGTGAAAGAATGACCTAATACTAGAAAAGGTTCCAATGACAAATAAAGTTGCAAGATCAACCCATCAAAAAATCTACATGCCCTTTCATACTCAGAAATGGAAATCATAGAAGCGCACCCAACTACCTCATAGAATTTTTCCTCATACTAGAAAATGGACATGGCTCCCTATTTTAGGACTCTGAATTCCATTCTAGCATAAGAATTACTCCAAACCCTAGGTGGTATTCCTTCTCGCAGCACACCCTTAGATAAATTAAAAATCCCAAGAAGCACATCATCAAGAACTATTTAGACATTAACCCTGATGGTGCTGAAGTAGAGGTACCATAAGCTAGCCTCTTAATCTAGGTCGTTGCTGAACTAATATAATCTTGGGCTCAACCTCTAGAGCTCTAATAAGGGAAGCATCTCTCACAGGTGTTGTAGTATGGAACGTCCTTGACCTTGGGGTCAACCTTTAAAATGACCCCCAATTAGATCTCTAATTAGTGGTATGGTATTCTCCCCATGTCCTACTACTACAAAAGATCATCCACATGCCAAATACAGAAGAGTGAATAAGAAATAATGATATATCAAGAGACTAACTAGGATGCAACTCTTGACAAAGAAATTAAAAGAGAATGATTTCCAATTTATATCACTATAGACTCCAAAAGAAATGATACAAACCTCATCATATTGATCAATGGACTCGACTAGAAAGTGGATCATGTATTAAAGATACAAACAAATCTAGAGATTTGATACTAAATTGTCACGACCTAATTTCTCAGGCTAAGAGGGCACCTACAACATAAGATAGGTAAACCCCCAACATTAGATAGAATTTGAGGCAAAATAAAAATTAATATAGGATTTGAACATGTTCTAATATGATAAAATAATAATAACATACAATGACACTTTCGGTCCTTCTTTATGTTATCACACTTTGCTTACATCATATGTAATGGCCCTTGAGGCAATTTCCATTGTTCTCATGAATTCTCTGAATGTTGATTGTTCTTGTAACTTCCATAAGTAATTTGTAACTTGCTAGGATCGGTAGGTTGGTTCCCTAGCAATATTATATCTTAATTCTTTTAAAATTATAGCTTTTTCGGGCCTTACTCAACATACATGATCCCCAATTATCTATTTGTTGATTTATTGAATCCAGAATATTGATTATAGAAAGATTTCATAGATGGAGTGTTGAAATCGTACTCCATTCCCATTTTTAGTGTTTTTAAAACTTTTTTAAAATCTATCAGGTTTGGGGACATAAGGACCGATTTATTAGTCAAAAGGACCAATAAATTGTTCATCGATGGCTGGACCATAAATAATACCTCCATGAAATATTGGCCATTGTCTCTCATTTATACTCAATTTATTCATCCTTGGGACTGTATTTCTTGTGATTTAAGGCTTTATTGAAGATTCTAATTAGACTAATTGTGTTGTGATGGTTCTACAATACTATCTACTAGGTAAATTCATGTTTTCTCTTTAGTTGTAAAGTTTTATATAATATATGAATTTCCTAGGCTTATACCTTCCTTTCATAGCATTAGTTTGAGCATTATTTTGTACCATATGATGTATCAGTTGGGCTCTACGTGTTCGCATAATACTTTCCCTTTTCTGAGCTATTAGAGTCTACGGACCCATTTTTACTTTAGATTTCGACCCCACATTTTATAAAGCATTATAGGTCTTATTTTACTCATATTGAACCATGCGTTATGTGTTTGATAGCCTCAATAGATTTCAATCTACATATGCAATTTTTGGATATGTAGACATGCAGTATGAGGACATCAATAGAATCTAGGCGGGTTATGGTTTACTTTATTCTCTATCACGACCCAAAAATATAGTTGTGATGGAATCTAAACCTTTCCCAGTGCAAGTAGTGGTAGGATAGATAAAGAACATAAAATAAAAAGATAAAGGAGATAAAGAGTAGAAACAGAAGTAGAACACAAACATACACAACTAAACATGACTCTAAAGAGCCTTGTATCTGTTTGTAGAACATCTGTATAGAAAAAGTACAAGTATAAGCATCTATATAGATCATGTTCAGTTTTGTATTTCTATGTTATGTTGTCTTTGTTTACACCATCTCCTTTCTTCTTCTCTTTTAGTTCGTGCTCTAATACCACTCTTTCACGACCCAAAAATTGAGTTGTGATGGAGTCTACATCCCATTGGTAGAAAATCCTAGTCCCGACCTAGTACATAAAGTGATGGGCCATTTTCAAGAACTAAAAGAGATGAAAAATGGATATAAACCAAACAAACAGAAACATAACATAAAAATAAACAACTGAAACTAACTCCCCTGAACTTGGTATTCTAGTTCTAGAACATGTATATACAGAATTGTATAAAATATAACCCATAATAGGGAAAAACCACAAAATAGTTATCAAGGATCCAACTAGGACAACTTTATACTGAAGGAAAATCGGTCAGCAAGGAGGCTAACTACTCACTGAAGTCTCCTGGTACCACACAAGCTATCTCGCATGATTGCATCCACTGTGCTTGCTTATACTTGGATCTGCATAAAAAAATATAGAAATATAGCATGAGTACTAAAACAATGGGTACCCAAAAAATATCGTAGGTCAACCAGGCTAAAGTAATCATAACCAATCCAAAGAGAGATCAAAAGACATTACATCAGTTGCACATAAAGTACGACATGAAAAGGGTAATTGCAGCAATAGCTAGGAAGTGCAATAAAGGATCCGCTATAAGTGTGTGCAGTATTAGCTAACAAGTATAAAGTGTGTTAGGATATAATCAACCAAAATCCAAGGCCATAAGAAAATCATGACCAACCGTAATAGGTAACTAGAGATCTAACGTAAGTACTACAAGGAAGGACCAATAAAAGACTCAACAAGCTAAGCTAACAACAAATACAACAAGTGCACGAATAGGAACTACTAGAGATAGAAAAGAATGACAAAGTATACTAGAAAATAAACCTGATCTGTCATCCCATACTACTGGTAGGTATTCTAGACAATCAAGTAACCTAATAGGTACCTCCACCATATGTCTCAAAGAGTACAAGTGAACGCGTAAGGATACAATGTAAAGGGGTGATAAATAAATAGTGCCCGTATACACCCTCATCATCTCATAATCTAACAGTAGAGGGACCCACAGAAGCTTCCCCATTAACTTACCCCACCTCCCCTAGTATACCCCTCCCTTAGCCATATAATAAACCCCAGAATAGCAACTTAGGTTGAAGCATCCGTGGAAGGATCCCATCCCAAGTACCAAATCCCCGTAACAAGCCAACCAATGGTATAGTAATCAAGGAGAAATTCCAAGCCTCGAGCTTAAACTATATATGATATCTCAGTAAAACATAAGTTGCTAAAATAGGATAATCAAAATTGAAAGTAAACCTAAGACTTCCATGTAGGCAATACTGATAAATCCAACACCAGTACAAAAATAGATTAGTTAAGGCAAGGAAATAGCTCCATATTGCCATCGCAGTCATGGATACATATAATGTATATGGAATAAGATTTTAATTATTACTCAATAAAAAGATAGTTACCTTTTAACTATTAATACATGCTCGCAACACAAAATCAATTAATTGGATATACTGGTTGAAGGCT
>JBDJHY010141627.1:0-13178 GCA_039654485.1 Withania somnifera | reverse complement strand
AGCCCATTGTATGTGGCTCTAGGATATTGGTTAGGCTTGTCTACTAGAGGGTTGTAAACGCCATCATGAGCCAGATTTTTGGGTCGTGATAATTTTTAGTGTATAATTATTAAATTGAAGTTTGAATCTTGTAGTCGTAATTGATACATCTTTTTTATTTAATTGGGTTTTAATATCATTTTATGTGTTGTTTATTGCTTAAATATCGGTCGATTATAATTGTGTTTTGTGGATCTAAATTTATCTTGTTCTTGAATTGATTTCTAAAGGAAGTCGCTAACTCTTGAACTTTACCATATACTTTAATTGAGCTTGAGAGAGTCAATTATAGCTGGGAGGATAAATTTAGCACGACTTAGAGTTTTTAATTCTATCTTATGGATTTTGGGTAGAGATAGTGAATCTTAGGGTAGCCTTAAATTAGGTTGTTTGTCATATTCCTTGGTTTGGTTAGAGAGAAAAGTGCTAAGAAAGACTAGCTAGTATTCGAGAGAACTAGTGGACATTTTAGAATCCAAGGCTAAATCCTGAATTTCATGCTTTGTTGTTAGATGTTTAATGAGCTACCACTGATCGTTGATGATTGATTCCCTAGTTTGGTTTCTTGTTTCTTTGAGTTGTGAAGCCATTAATCAACCTGTGTTCATTTTTTATATTTGACATTTTTTATCTTATTTTTATTCCCCCCAAACCTAGTATTATTGGTTCAAATTATAGTAGTTGTACTTTAGTTTCCGTTATTACTCAATTGCCTCACATAAAATTATTCCCTGTGGATTCGAACCCGACTCTTTGTTGGGTAATATTACTTTGAAAATAACCGCGTGTGGTTTTTATAGGTACACTTGAGCGTTATCAAAAATGTTGTTGTTGCCGGGGAACAATTTGGCATATTGAGTTAGTTTGGAAATTAGAGCATATTTTCTTTGATTTGAACTTGTGAATATTTATTTATAGTTTTTTGTATTTCTTTGTGTTTGTTAGATTTTCATTTTTGATTTGGTTACTACACATACTTACCCAAAAGTGTGTTTATGGTTGCAAACCTCACTGTCCAAACCATTAGGTGTAGACTCATGGCATTGCCTATGCCTCAAGAAGCAATGGTTGAGGAAGTGCTTGATTCGGGAGAAAATAAGAGACAAGATTGGAAAATGGCATGATCTCAATCATTGGAGTCATTTATGTGTATTCATGAATGGGCATCGCGAATTATGGAAGGCTTGTTAAATAAGCATGTGGAAATATGTCGAGGGATAGTGCAAATTGAATTTGATACTTTCACTTTGGAGGATGACTTGAAGTTACACATTGAGACGTATGAAAATTTCCACCAAAGGATGGAGAGTATTGATATTGGTTTTTATCTATGAAGGACGGAGTCTCGGTTGATTTGGAGGAGATAATGGAACTTTGCAAGCCATCAAACCCGAATATCATTCAAGATGCCGAAGTTGATGAGATGATACTAGAGGTGTGCAAAAAAGTTGAACGAATTTGGGTTGAAGAATCTAGTTCATGGGGGGTAAGTTTTCTAAGAATGAAGCATCTTTAGAGTTAACACGTCTTCTCCCACATTCTACTCATTTTTCAACATTATGCTTGCCGGATGTTAATGAAAAAGAAAAATTTGAGTCATTGGAGAAATTGAGCGAAATGGAATAAGATGTGTTTATCTTGAAGTTTTCTATTCCAAGGAGACAAAATGACATCCCCCATTTAAACAACAAGTAGTGCAAAATGTGATACTTAAGTTTCGGCCTTTTTTAGTGTCCACCATTGGCTCATGGAGATAATCTAAAAAGTGAACTAAAACTGGGATAAAAATCCAAGTCATCGAAATGTAGAGATAAATGGTATCGTGGTAGGTGGTAAATTTTAATTTTTGTTTTCCCTTATTTTTTAATTTTTAGTTGCTTTTTTTATTAGTTTTTAGAATATGTAATTTTCGTTTTTAACTAATCCATAAAGTTTGAGTTTTTTGTGAAGAAAAATTAGTATGTGGCTCATTTCTTCCCAACATGGCAGTCAAAAATGCATTATGGAGGACCAAAATTATGACCATCATACTGTCTAGTGAGATGGGAAGAAAACAGTCTTTGCATGAAAAATGTATTTTGAGATCGCAGAAAAAATAGACGCGATTGTGTAAGTCAAACTCCTCAATAGTAGAGATCGTGTGGAAATAAAATGCAATCGTGTGAGTCAAAATCATTGGCCCCAATCAATTTAACACTTTTCCACAATCGCGTAGGTTTCGTACCCCAGGTATAAATCTAATTCCCTAAAACTAAAAATGGCTAAGTATTAGAAAAATAGCTCCCCTAAGTAGTTCAAACCCCAAACTGAACACCACTAAAAGAAAGTTCCATTTCTCTCTAAATTAAGCAGTCATCACTTTCAAGGTATGTTTCTAGCATCTTTTGATTCTTGAACGAAAATTTGCTTCCTTGTTTGAGGTATGGCAACCATGGTGACCATGTTTAGGGTAAACTTAATTCTAGATTTTTTTGCTTTGATTTAGTAAATTGGTAGTTGTACGTTGTGTGTGAGACTTTGTTTGAGTGAAGAGTGAAAGGACTGAGTGAAATTTTTATCAAACTAAGGTAGAATCACGTGAAAAAAGAGCATCAAAATTGTGCCCACTAATTGATCGATGTAAAGGCTGGAAAAAAAATACATGCGCAAACTAATGAACCTCGTGATCGCATGGATTCCTTCCGTGATTGTGAAGGTGAATTATTTTTAAAAATAAATTTTCTTCGTAATCACGTGGTTTTCTTCTGCTATCAATATGAATGCCTGAATTGCTGCAAAACATTGTCGTTGCACTGAATTTGTTAAAGAGTTTTGAAATGGTTTCTTTGGCCTAAATGGTTTCTACTACATTGCTATAAGTGCATATAAAATCGTTTTGAACATGTCTTTATTTTGAAGGTACTTTTGATTCAAAAATGGCAATGATAACACGGAAAACATGCAAGATATTCTTGGTAAGATTTCAGTGATGATTATTATGATCAAAAAACCTTCACATCTCTCAAATGCTCGCAGTTATATGATATTCTCCACTTGAAAAACATCATAAAGGAGAAGGGTGTCTTACTTGACAATCTTTTGTCATCCATGTTGGGGTTGTTTGAAAGATTGGATTCTATGAGGTAGCAAGTGTTGGCAGTGGAGCCTGATGTGATAAATGTTACCGTAGTCCATGAGTTCTATGCCAACGCAGCCGAGGCAGACTTTGCTAATAAGATGGTGGTTATAGTTAGCGGAAATTGGTCTAGTTCGACCACAAACCATAAATGCTTATTACCACCTACCCAATGATGACAATGCAATGTAAAAAGTTACAATCAAAGAATAGGGTGAGGATATATTTGTGAGACACTTGCATGATAGGGTTTCTCGAGGTGGATTGCGACAAAAACAAAAATATTCTTCCCAGTTCACAATAAAAGTGAGGACGTGGCTCAGCATTATTTGTGCTCATGTGGTTCCCTCTATGAATGAATCATATGTTAATATTGATAGAGGGATGATTATTTGTGCTCTTATGGAGGGCATTCCCGTTGATGTCATGAAGTTGATTGTAGAGTGGTCAGAGGGACCAAGTGTCTGTTCTTCCTATCCCTGATTATATAGTTATGCTGTCAGGCTGGGCTGGAGAAGAAGGACGATGATAGGGATCAAGGCCCCGAAAAGATGATTCATCCATTGAAGAAAAAGGGGTCCGGGAGTATGTTTAAGAAAAGAAAGATTGATGTAGCAACCCCATCTTTTGGTACATTCGCCAAGGGCGAGCCGTCTAGTGCATCTTTACTATTCATGAAACCACTCATAGCAGGACCTTTGACACTCAGGTATATCTCTACCCAGGTCCACGGCATAGATACTAAGCTACGCCATCTTGTGGTGGGGTTACCTACATGTCCTGGAAAGAGCGCTTCTACACAGCCAGCAGCTACTACCAGTGGGCCTACCTTGACTACCTTGGCTTAAGATCACCAGTATAAAAAAAGAAAGGTTGGCCAAGGATGAGAGGTGAAAGAAGAAGGCGAGAGAGCATTAGATAAAAAAAAAACCTGACTAAGATGATGAGCACGCTTTGAACATCTACCCTTCTTTTGAACCTACTTCTTTAAAGATGCATACAACTTAGGAAAAAATCCTAAGTTGGGTGTGTTAAAATTGAAGGAATAAGGAGTGATTAGTTGGTCCACAACTTGGCTAAAATCCTAAGTTGGGGTGGAATAGTTGTTTGGTTAAGGAAATCAACCCTTTTGTGGAAGTAAAAAAATTGTGTGAAAAAAGATTAACTTGAATGCATCCTTCCTTAAAAAAGTGATAGTTTTGTTCATAGATTTTGTGAAAACCTGGGAAAAAGGGAAAAAAAGATTTTATTTTTTGTGCATGTGTTTAGTTTTGTAGTGAAAATACAAAGAAAGGATGATATGAGTGAAATAAGGCTTGTGCCCAAATGAGTTTGGCCTAAGTTTGGTATTGAAAAAGGAGTAAGTTTTTGACCTTTGAATGTACTATAGTCACTTAATGAAAATGAATTACCTATATATACCCTTTCCTTACATTAAAAGCTGATAAAGACCTCTGGGATTCTCAACCAGCTGTTTTTTGATTGGTAATGATCAAAAATAAGAGCAAGCATATGCTATGGCACTTGTTGGTATTTGAATTTCTTTGTTGACTTTGAGTGTTGCATTTGTCCCTTGTATTCATGTATATATGTGCAGTGTTTTGGGACTTTATTTCTTTTGAGGTCAGGTAAATTTTATTGGATAGGGGATATTGATAAATTCCAAAAATGAGACAAAAGAGCATTCTCTTAGTACTAGTAGCTTTGAATCACATCTTGAAGATTTGTTGTTGGCACTTGCTTCTTTGATTTTTTTTATTGTGTTGTTTGAAAATTGATTTTTGAAATGAAGGGAGTTTTTGAAAAAGGAGTGCAAGTTGTTTACTACTTAGTAGTACCAACCAGGTCATGATCTTTGCTTTTTATTTGAGAAAACATGGATAGGAAGTGAATGAGTTGCTAGTTGAGTTTGAATTATGCAAGTTGTCTTAGTATAATTGATTGTTATTTTCTTGAGGATAAACAAATGTTAAGTTGGGGGTGTTGATAAGTGGTGAATTTACCACTTATTTACATCTATTTTTTTTTATTTATGTGAGGTCTTTATTGTGAAAATGTTGTTACTTATGGTTTAAAATTGTATGTTGTAGGTGAAAAATGATGAAACTAAAAAAAACAAGTGCAAAAACACCAAAATGATGGAAAATTGATGCAAAAAGTGAAGTAAAATGATCACTGGAATCTGGCAACACATTTATTCTTCACGATTGCAGAAAAAATCCATGCGATCACGTAGAGTGATCAGATCAAAGGCGGGTCAACTGTTCTTCACGATTGCGAAGTTTCAGAATGCAATCGCGACATACCCCAAAAACCACCTACGCGACCATGATGATATGACATGCAATACCTCACGATCGCAAAGTACTCTAACGTGATTGCGAAGGTTATTTTGAATCAGGCTCCTGGACAGATCTGGAATTGGACATTTGAACCCAAATCCATATAAAACCTTGGAAGCTCGATTTGAAAAGGATCTATCTTTTGGCAGCCTTTGGCTAAAATCATAACTTAAAAGAGAGCTTGCAACCATCCAACTACACCTTGGGTTGAAGATTTGATGCTTTGTATTGTAATATTTCTTACCCATTTCTTCTTCCTAGATTTTGTTGTTTATTTTTAGTGTGTAGTTATTAAATTCAAGTTTGAACCTTATAGTTGTAATTGATACATATTTTGGACTTGAATTTTGGTTTTAGTATCATCTTATTCGTTGGTTGTTGATTAAATATTTATTGATTAGAAATTGAGTTTTGTGGATCTAAATTTATCTTGTTCTTGAATTGATTTATAAAGGAAGTGGCTAACCCTTGGACTTGCTCATATACTTTGAATGAGCTTGAGAGAGTCGACTAGAGTTGAGAGGATAAATTTAGCACAATTTAGAGTTTTGAATTATGTCTTATGGATTTTGACTAGAGATAGGAAAATCCTAGTGTAACGTTAAATTAGGTTGTTTGTCATATTTCTTAGGTTGGTTCGAGAGAGCAATGCTAAGAAAGATTCGCTAGTATTCAAGAGAAACTAGTGGATATTTTATAATCCTAGGCTAAATCCCAAATTTCATGCTTTGTTGATATATACTTAATGAACTACCATTGATCGTTGATGATTTGATTTTCTAGTTTGATTTCTTATTATCTTTGAGTTGTGACTCCATTGATCAACCTGTATTCATATTTTACATTTGACACATTTTATCTTAATTTTATCCCCCCCCAAACCTTGTAATTTCCGTTTAAATTATAGTAGTTGCACTTTAGTTTTCGTTCTTACTCAATTGCCTCACATATAATTGTTCCCATGGATTTGACCCGACTCTTTGTTAGGTAATTATACTTTGACAATGACCGAGTGTGTTTTTCATAAGTACACTTGAGCATTATCAGCCTTTGGCTGATCTTTGACTGTACTAAGAGTTATTTATCGGTGGTTATTATTCGGTGGGCATGCATTGTGTTGTTGGTTTGCGTTGATGTTACTGAGTGGGATCCGGTGTTGGTTTGAGATGGTGAAGACCTAATGATGCTGAAAATGGAATTTTCTAAACTAAACATAACTGGAAAAAGTTTTCTATAACTAAATGTCCACAATCGTGATGCGCTATGGAGCTATTTTCATAAGTAAGACCGGACTGAGGTTTTTCTTATCTATATATGTATCATTGTGGTTGTGGTATAGGGGTAGAACCTCTCATGTTTATACATGAGCTATTATATTAGACGTGGGACCTCTCATGCTTAGCCGTAAGCTATTATATCAGAGATGGTACCTCCTGTGCTTAACTGAGAGTTGTTACTCAAAGGTGGGACTTCCTGTGTTTTAGCTGATATCTGTTGTTCATAGGTGGGACCTCCCTGATTAGGCTAAGATTCGTTGTTATTTCTCTTTACTTCCACCCCCTTGAATTCATATCTACGCATTTTTTTACCCTTTAGGCCTATGGGAGAGGTCACGCTGGGTCCTTTTATGCTCTGTTTGTACCTACCGGCGGGATCGAGTGTGAGGTAGGTTATGTTTGTTTTCTTTCTACTTGTACCCAGTGTCTAATTATGGGATTTTTGAGTTATATCTACTCTTTACTTACACTTATGTTTCCTTAGTTACCGTTATCTACTATATGTGGTTTTGCTATTGCTTGTACTCAGCTAGAGCCCAGGTACGCCTTTTATATTTGATTTCTCGAGGTTATGTGGTAGTTGGTTATTCTGTGGGACAGAAGTACATAGATCTCCTTTCTTAGATCATGTTATTTTCATCCATTGTACTTAATTATAAACCTTTACTTACTGTTGTCTCTAGTTGTGTAGTTAGTTCTTATTGTTGTTACTTACTCTTATAGCATGTTCTACTTTCCTTGTATTTACTTATACTTTATTTTATCCCGGTAGGGGTATGATGCCTATTGGGTACCTGCGTTTATAGTACTCATACTGCACTTCTGCACTATTTTCGTGATACAGACACCGATGTGGGTCATCGTAAGCAGCATGGTCGTGCGAATTAGGTTGATGGTACTTGGAAGCTACGGTGAGCTTCCTGGCGTACAGGTTGATCATGTCTTCCTCCAGTTGTTGTCTACTCTATTTTCTTCCCAGCGGGCTATGTCGTAATTTGTACTTTGGATACTCTGATACGTAGCTTTACATGCCATTGACGCTAGGTTTTGGGATGGGTTATGTTATCTATATAGTGTTGTTGTTCTTATTCACTATTTTTACTTGTTGTTGGTGGTTGAGATTAGTTATGGTCCATTGCTTGTCGCTCTAGGGACCGAGCTGTAGGGATAGGCTTGCCTACAGGTGGATTATAGGCGCCATCATGACCTGAGTTTGGATCGTGACATTAAAAAGTGGTATATTTCGTAATTTTTAAAAAAATAGTATGCTAAAATATAAATATGATAAGGATGTTTGATTAATATTGTAATTTATCCTTTAAATTTATAGAAGTCAAACATTTTTCTTCAAGAAAAGAATTACCTAAATCTGATAATTTTTATTTTTATTTCATAGATATTTATTAAAATAAATATTATCAGTATTAGAATAACACGAGTTCCAAAAAAACCTAATATATGTTCTAGGATTCTTTTTATACGTTTATGTTTTCTTTTCTTAATTCAACTTTATAGATATTTGCTTTCATTTAAATAAAACAGCATTTTTACCTTTTTTAAAAAAAAAGGAGAATCTATATGTGTGCTTACTCTATATTAACAGTTTTAGTACATTATCAATTATGAAAATATTTAACAGCTAAGTTTTTTTGTTGATTTAAAAATTAGAAAATTAGAAAAGTAGGAAATGATAATTTTGTCAATTGTAGAGTTTTTTTAATGAAGGATAAAAAATTATAACAGATATTCAAAAACGTTCACACTTTTAATATAGCTAGTTTAGAGTATGTGTTTTGCATATGAACAAATTGTTATATGTACGTGTACATTATATAATTAAGAACACAATTTTAAAAAGATAATTTAAAATTTTATGATAAAAAGTGTACTTAAAGAGGAACCTGATAATGCAGTATTCACCATCACAATAACAATTAAGGAGTAAAATTAAATGAAGCGAAAAAAAAAATCCGCTATTGATATCAAAAAACAAAATTGTATCGATATTCCTACACAAAAATACACTCGCGATAATGAGGTAAAAGCTTGTTTGTAAATCGTTACTTCTTTTGGTTAAATAATTATTTTCTCAAGTGTGAGCTCTGTTTTTTAAAAAATAAAATAAAATAAAAGGTGAACCATATTTTGCTGCAAAATTTATATTTTTAAATATTGAATAATAAATTGATTTTGAATTTCTTATTTATTGTTTAAATGATTTTAACTTTAAAAATCCATACTACTTTATTTTTCACCAGAATTACATAAACAAATTTTGGAATAAATCACAAAAAAAAAATTACACGTACTTATAAACAATGTTTATATTAATCACACTTTTAAGAGTTGATATGTTCTCGTTTGAAATACATAAAAAAGAAATTTAATAACAAATGACGATTTTGTCGTCTTTTTACGCGTTGGAAGCTTCTGTCAGTACAATTACATCGTGATTTATTCTTTCTTTACAAAAATTATTACTTTATCATATATAAACAACATTTTATTAAAGTTGGATTTTACTATCGTCTTTTTGCGCGCTGAAAGCTTGTGTCAGTACAATTACATCGTGATCTATTCTTTCTTTACAAAAATTATTAATTTATCATATATAAACAACATTTTATTAAAGTTGGATTTTACTATACTTATATTCTAAAGGAAAATATTTGAGATTCAAAATTTGTAAAGCATCCAATTAATTTCATAATATCACAAAATACTAAATGTATTCCTAAAAAAACTGTCGACTCTTCTAAACTAAGAAGTAATATAAGCAAAAAGGATTGGTTTTGCTAGTTTAACATAGTTAAGAGAATATAGAGTATATATACCACTCATTGACAAACTCTTCTCCAAAAAACACTCCTCGATCAATATGTTAATTTTTATTTATAAACAATTAGCCTGAAAAGAACATAGTATAACGTATTTATTAATATATATTGTCATGTCTGAAAGTGCAAATTAATCAATAACGGTTGCTGAAATTTAATTTTGCAGAAGGTTATTGGTAGCACTTAAAATTTTAGTTATAAAAGAAAAGGAAATATTTCGTTTATCTCGGAAGCAAGAGACAACCCAACATACTCCGGGTATACTATTAATTATGATGTTTTGATATAATAGTATTTATTGAATGATTATTTATTTATTTATTCGATTCAATAAATTATTACATTATATAGATCATTTTGTCATATATGTGTCCTCAACTTATATAATAGATAATTTAGTGTATAGAGTTTGAGCTTATATACTAAGATTAAATCATCAATTTTTGTAAGTTAAAGTTATAGTTCACAATCGTAGATGGAAATTTGGACAAACCATCATATTGATTTTAGAACGAGATTAAATGTAACTTATCTTAATTATGAGAATGGTATAGTTCTAACTTCTCCTACTAGCGCGTCTTGTATGTATTGAATAGGACCGAGTAGAGATAGATGTTTTGGACTAACTGATAAAAACATATTCTCTGAACTGTTAAATGTACTTATATTCTTAATCTTGATATAACTATTATGAGCTATATATATTGATTGTTGTTTTGATTTACTAAAAGGTGAGATTCTTAGATGGATCAATACATCTGGTAATTTGAATGATGATAAATATATATTGGTGAAACAATAAGTTAGCTGATGGAATTCATATCTCACTGTAGAGATCGATGATACGTCTTTTATGAGAAGTTTATAAGTTTTCATGTATAAACCCGGCTGGTGAATTTATGAATTCGACATATGAAATAAGTTAAGCAGGCCTCTAAAGGAAATAAATTTTTAAAATTAAATTCTTCTATAATTTAATTTATTAATTAGTATCTATAATCTTAACATGGGAATTTTACATAAGATTTAATAGGGAATTACGAAATAAATTGGAGGAGTGCAATTACGAACTTTTAGTGAAACTATTGGTAATTTATTATGGTAAGAATAATTCAAATTGATTTTATTTTAAATTATTTTCATAATAGGAAGCCTCAATAAATTAATTTTTTGGTCCCTATAGTGCCCAAATTAACTAGAACTCAGAGTCCTAATTTCTATGGGAAAGGGAGGGGGGCGACTTTTTCATCCTATTCTCCTATTTGGATTTGGAAAAGTCTTTCTAAAAATCTATAAATAGGGGGTCCCCTAACATAACTTGGTTTTCTTACACAATACTTGTCCACCCAAGTATTGAGAGTGTTCAATAGTGAATTTGAGATCACTGGAGAAGACCACAGATCTAGAGTCAGTTTTGCTTCAAGACATTTGTTCATGCTTCAAGAGGTAAGTCTTGATTTAATTTCGGCACACTTTGTATGTGATACATGTTGGTATTTGCTATCTATTATTCATGTAAGAAGAAAGATCATAGAAATGCTTCCGCCGAGTAAATATATTTCAACAATTAGCATCATGAGTCACGCTTACATCTATAATAGATTACTTGAATCATGTATGTAATAAATGTGTGTGAAATTATAGACATAAAATCAGTCAAAAAGTATAAAAATAGGTGCTGATTTTTTGTTTATTTTTTAAGAACTTGAAAATTCTATTTTGGTTATATAAGATTCAAGAGAAAGTTTCAGGTTTACATGAGAACGGTTGTGTATGACTTCTAGGATTATGATTGATTTTTTTTTTTGAATTATTTGTTATAATGCAAAATAGTGGATTAAATCTATTTGTTATTGAATGAACTGGATATCTTTATAATATTATTTTTCTAGAATTTTTTTTTTTAAAAATATTTGATAATAAATGTTCATTCGAACAATTAACATAATTAAATAGTAATGAAGTATTAAGTTTATGTGTTGGCTTAGACCTTCCTCCATATTGAATAAAATTAATACAAGTTACTACATATTTAATTGTTGGTGGATTTAATCTACTTGTTAATGAGTGAACTGGATATCTTGATAATATTATTTTTTAAAAAAAATTAATATAAATTTTTTTTAAAAAAATATTTGATAATAAATGTTCATTCAAATAACTACCATAATTAAATAGTAATGAAGTATTAAGCTTATATGTTGGCCTTGACCTTCCTCCATATCGGATAAATCTAATATAAGTCATTACGTATTTAATTACTAGTTTGATAATATGTATTAACTCTACTAAACTGAGTAATATATGGTTGGATCAATGTAACTAGGGTTTTTTTATTTTCACTTGACTTAAATTAACAGTATACTCTCCATATGAGTTAGGTCTATAAAGTTCATGGAATGAATATCGGTCATTATATACGTGTATTGCATGAGTAGTTCTCTAATATCATTGATTTTCTATTTTAAATGTTGTATATGATGAGTTTGAATTTAATCATTCAATGTTAATATGACTGTTTTGAATATCTATTGTAGTAATTTTCAATCTCAGATTCAATATGTCTGTTTTTACCTCCCTTAGCACTATTTTGGGTCAAAATAAACTTGAAGATCATAACTATGTTTACTAGAAAAAAAAAACCTGGACATTGTGTTAATTGCTGAGGAATATAAATTTGTATTTCATGAAAAGTGCCCACCTAACTTGATGTTGAAGCTAGTGATGATGATAAGAAGACTTATCAGAAATGGCAAAAGATTGATGCGATAATGGGTGTTACATTCTGGCTTCAATGTCGAATGTATTGCAACATCAGCATCAAACTATGTTATCTTCTTATGAAATCCTAAAGAGTTTCAAACAACTGTTTGTTTACCAAGGACGCTCGGCTAAGAAGAATACCATAAAAGCTCTTATGAACAGCAAGATAGCTGATCGCACTCCTGTTAGAGACCATGTTCTGAAGATGAGGAGTCTTTTGAATGAACTAGAGGTCATGGAGACTGTAATCGACAATGAAACTCAAGTAGAGATAATATTGCAATCCCTGCCAAATAGTTTTCAATAGTTTTTCGTGAACTATAATATGAACAAAATAAACCTCTCTTTGGCACAACTGTTGAATGAGCTATAAGCGGCAGAGACTATTATTATAAAACTAGCACCACCCATGGAAATAAATGTTGAGAAAGATTCTAATTCTAAACCTAAAGATGGAAATAAGAAGAAAAAAGCTCTCAAAACTAAAGCAGTTGCAGCTCCAACTGCGAGTATTTTCATTGCAAGATGTCAGGTCGTTAGAAAGTGAATTGTTCAATTTCCTTATCTAAGCAAAAAAATAAATCAAGAAATAAGCAGGCTAACTAAGAACTTATTCCTTTTGGTAGTGGTAGAGTTTTAATTTTAAAAGACACATTATACGCACCTGTTGTTAGAAGAAATTTAATTTCAGTTTCTAGAACTCTGAGAGATGGTTATTGTAATGACCCTCATGGTCATTTATGATAAATACGTGACATTTTACATTCTAAAGCATTTCAGTAGTTTCCCCAAGTCATTTATGACT